>ML102572.1:56574-114746 GCA_003697995.1 Taxidea taxus jeffersonii
TGTATATGTATATGTATATGTATATGTATATGTATATGTATATGTATGTATTCAACAACATAAAGTGTTTAGAGAACTCCAGAAGAGATAAGAGCTGAAAATTTTCCATGAGTTCTGGAGAAAGATTCTAAAATTGGAGACCTATTTTTTTTTTTTAGAAGAGGGTATTACTAAAATAGTTAAAGTGTCAAGGATTAAAAACATGATATATTTTATTCCATTTTCTTAGTGTTTTGAGCATGATATTAGATAAGGCCAGTTGTAGCAACCACATTAGTTGGGTTGACTCCTAAAAGTACAAAAGAAGGTTGTTAAGACTTCTGATATAGTGGATCAATAGGCTAGACATGGATCCAAGATCAAGAATATGAGGCAAGGAGTTAATAGCAAAGGGTAAGCTGTTGGTCCAACAATATCTCATGGTTTGTCTTCCACACTGATTTCCCCCAATTTGCTTTTAATTTACTTCTCCTAATGTCCTCTGTGTTATTCTTTATGCTCCGGAAGTAAGTGAAACCATATGATAACTGACTTTCTCTGCTTGACTTATTTTACTTAGCATAATCTCCTCCAGTCCCGTCCATGTTGATACAAAAATTGGGAACTCATCCTTTCTGATAGAGGGGTAATATTCTATTGTATATATGGACCATATCTTCTTTATCCATTTATCTGTTGAAGGGCATCTTGGCTCTTTCCACAGTTTGGTGATTGTGGCCATTGCTGCTATGAACATTGGGGTACAGGTGGCCCCTCTTTTCACTACATCTGTATCTTTGGGGTAAATGCTCAGTAGTGCAGTTGCAGGGTCATAAGGTGGCTCTATTTTTAATTTTCTGAAGACTCTCCACACTGTTTTCCAAAGTAGCTATACCAACTTGCATTCCCACCATCAGTGTAAGAGGGTTTGCCTTTCTCCATATCCTTTCCAGCATTTGTTGTTTCCTGTCTTGTTAATTTTGGTCATTCTAACTGATGTAAGATGGAATCTCAAAGTGGTTTTGATTTGAATCTCCCTGATGGCCAGTGATGATGAACATTTTTCATGTGTCTGTTAGTCATTTGTATGTCTTCTTTGGAGAAGTGTCTGTTCATATCTTCTGCCCATTTTTTGACACAATTATCTGTTTTTTGTGTGTTAAGTTTGAAGAGTTATTTATAGATCTTGGATAACAGCCCTTTGGAGTGTCATTTGCAAATATCTCCTCCCATTCTGTGTGTTGTCTCTTTTTTATGTTGACTGTTTCCTTTTTTGTGCAGAAACTTTTGATCTTGATGAGGTTCCAAAAGTTCATTTTCACTTTTGTTTCCTTTGCCTTTGGAGACATGTCTTGAAAGAAGTTGCTGTGGGAGCCTGGGTGGCTCAATGGGTTAAGCCTCTGCCTTCAGCTCAGGTCATGATCTCAGGGTCCTGGGATCGAGTCCCGCATTGGACTCTCTGCTCAGCAGAGAGCCTGTTCCTCTTCTCTCTCTCTCTCTCTGCCTGCCTCTGCCTACTTGTGATCTCTGTCAAATAAATAAATAAAATCTTAAAAAAAAAAAAAAGAAAGAAGTTGCTGTGCCTGATGTCGAAGAGGTTACTGCCTATGTTCTCTTCTAGGATTTTGATGGATTCCCACTTCACATTGAGGTCTTTTATCCATTTCGAGTTTATCTTTGTGCCTGGTGTAAGAGAATGGCCAAGTTTCATTCATTAATACATATGTGTCCAATTTTCCCAGCACCGTTTACTGAAGAGACTGTCTTTTTTTTCCACTGGATATTTTTTCCTGCTTTGCCGAAGATTATTTGGACATAGAGTTGTGAGTCCATATCCGGACTCTCTACTCTGTTCCACTGCTCTATGTGTCTGTTTTCATGCCAGAACCATGCTGTCTTGATGATCACAGCTTTGTAGTAAAGCTTGAAATCAGGCAACGTGATGCCCCAGTTTTGTTTTTCTTTTTCAGCATTTCCTTAGCAATGCAGGGTCTCTTCTCTTTCCATACAAATTTTATTAGGATTGTTTGTTCAAGCTCTTTGAAAAATGTCAGTGGAATTTTTATCAGGATGGCAATGAAAATATAGATGGCTCTAGGCAGTATAGACATTTTAACAATGTTTATTCTTCCAATCCATGATCATTGAATCCTCTTCCATCTTTTTGTGTCATCTTCAATTTCTTTCATGATTGCTCTGTTCCTCGAGTACAGATCCTTTACCTCTTTGGTTAGGTTTATTCCCAGGTATCTTATGGTTGTTGGTGCTATAGTAAATTGAATTGATTCTCTCATTTCCCTTTCTATCTTTTCATTGTTAGTGTATAAGAAAGCAACTGATTTCTGTGCATTGATTTTGTGTCCTGCCACATTACTGAATTGCTGTATGAGTCCTAGTAATTTGGGGGTGAGTCTTTTGGGTTTTCCACAAAAAATATCATGCCATCTGTGAAAAGATAGAGTTTGATTTCTTCTTTGCCAATTTGAATACCTTTTATTTCTTTTTGTTGTCTGATTGCTTTTGCTAGGACTTCTCGTACTATGTTGAACAAGAGTGGTGAGAGTGAGCATCCTTGTCATGTTCCTGATCTCAAAGGGAAGGCTGTCAGCTTTATCCCATTGAGAATATTTGCTGTGGGTTTTTCATAGATTTTATGAAGTTGAGGAATGTTCCCTATCCCTACACTTTGAAGAGTTTAAATCAAGAACGGATGCTGTGTTTTGTCAAATGTTTTTCTCTGCATTAATTGGGAAGATCATGTGGTTCTTCTCTCTTCTTTTATTGATTTGTTCTATCACATTGATTGATTTGCAAATGTTGAACCACACTTTCATCCTAGGGATAAATCCCACCTGGCCATGGTGGATAATCTTTTTAATGTACTGTTGGATCCTATTAGCTAGGATCTTGTTGTGAATCTTACTATCCATATTCATCAGGGGCATTGGTCTGAAATTCTCCTTTTTGGTGGGGTCTTTGCCCAGTTTGGGGATCAGGGTAATGCTGGCTTCATAGAAAGAGTCTGCAAGTTTTCCCTCTGTTTCTGTTTTTTGAATTAGCTTCAGGAGAATAGGTGTTATTTCTTCTTGAATGTTTGGTAGATTTCCCCAGGGAATCCATCAAGTCCTGGGCTCTTGTTTTTTGGAAGGTTTTTGATCAGTGCTTCAATCTTGTTACTAGGTATTGGTCTATTCAGGTTATCAATTTCTTCCTGTTTCAGTCTTGGAAGTTTATAGGTTTCCAGGAATGCATCCATTTCATCTAGGTTGCTTAACTTATTGGCATATAACTGTTGATAGTAATTTCGGATGACTGTTTCTATTTCCTTGGTGTCAGTCATAATCTCTTTCCTTTCATTCATAGTTTTATTAATTTGGGTCCTTTCTCTTTTCTTTTGGGTTAGTTTAGCCAGTGGTTTATTGATCTTATTGATTCTTTCAAAGAACCAGCTTCTAGTTTCATTGATGTGTTCTACCGTATCTCCAGTTTCTAACTCATTGATCTCTGCTATAATCTTGATTATTTCACTCTTGTGTGTGGAGTTGGCTTAACTTGTTGATTTTCCAATTCCTTAATGTGTAAAGAGAGCTGGTGTATTTGGGATTTTTTCAATTTTTTTTGAGTGAGGCTTAGATGGCTATTTATTTCCCCCTTAGGACCACCTTTGGCATATCCCATAGGTTTTGGACTGATGTGTCTTCATTCTTATTCATTTCCATTAATTGTTTAAGTTTTTCTTTGATTTCCTGGTTGATCCAAACATTCTTGAATAGGATGGTCTTTAGCTTCCAAGTGTTTGAATTCCTTCCAAACTTTTTCTTGTGGTTGAGTTACAGTTTCAAAGCATTGTGGTCTGAGAATATGCAGGGAATATTCTCAGTCTTTTGGTATCAGTTGAGCCCTGATTTGTGACCCAGTATATGGCCTATGATGGAGAAAGTTTCATGTGTGCTCAAGAAGAATAAGTATTCTGTTGTTTTAGGGTGGAACGTTCTGTATATATCTATGAGGTTCATCTGGTGCAATGTGTCATTCAAAGCTCTTGTTTCTTTATTGATTTTCTGCTTGGATGATCTGTCTATTACTGAGAGTGGTGTGTTGCGATCTCCTACAAGTAATGTATTCATATCAATGTGACTATTTTGATTAACTGTCGGCTTATATTGTTGGCTGCCATATGCATATTGGCTGCATAAATATTTACAATAGTTAGATCTTCTTGTTGGATAGACCCTTTAGGATTATACAGTGTCCTTCTGTATCTCTGACTACAGTCTTTAGCTTAAAGTCTAATTTATCTGATATAAGAATCACTCCCCCATCTTTCTTTTGAGGCCCATGGCATGAAAGATGGTTCTCCATCCCTTCACTTTCAGTCTGGATGTATCTTTACATTTCGAATGTGCCTATTGTAGACAGTATATGGACAGATACTGTTGTTTAATCCAATCTGCAACCCTGTGCCATTTTATGGGAGCATTTAGACTGTTCACATTGAGAGTGACTATTGAAAGATAAATTTTTATTGATATCATGTTGCTTGTGAAGTCCTTATTTCTATAAATTTTCTCTGCAAATTTCTGTTCTATGTCACTCTTGGGTTCTTTCTTCTTTTATAGAACCCCCCCTATTATTTCTTGTAGTGCCAGCTTGGTGGTCACATACCCTTTTAAGCTTTACCAGTCTTGAAACCTTTTTATCTTTTCATTTTGAATGTCAGCCTTGCTGGATAAAGTATTCTTGGCTGCATATTCTCATGTAGTGCCATGAATATGTCTTTTCAGCCCTTTCTGGCTTTCCAGGTTTCTGTGGACTAGTCTGATGTTCTTCTGGTGGTCCTTACTTTGTATGTAAGGAATCTCTTCCCCTTGCTACCTTTAGGACTCCTGTCTGAAATTATGGTTTGTGAGTTTCACTATTAAGTGTCTGGATGTCTTTCTAGACTCACTGATCTTGGCAGGGTGTCCTTTCTGCCTCTAGACACAAACACTTTTTCCATTCCCTGTATTAGGGAAATTTTCATCCCTAATTTGTTCAAGTATATCTTCTAGTCTTCTCTCTTTCTCCACCATCTCAGGGATCCCAATAATTCTGTTGTTGGAACACTTAATGATATCATTTATTTCCCTAATTCTGTTTTCATGGCTTCTAAACTATTCCATTCCTCCTCCTGATCCTTTTTCTCTATCAGTTTGTCTTCTAGATCACTAATTCTATCTTCTGCCTGAGTTTCCCTGGCTGTTAGAGTATTTATATTAGATTTGATCTCACTGATAGCATTTTTAACTTCTTCCAGCTCAGCTCTTACTTCCACCCTTAGAGATTCTTTGTTTTTACTAATGGTTTTCTCCAACCTAGCTATTGCCTAGATAATTGTTACCCTGAATTCCCTTTCTGACATATTGATTATGTCCATATCCAATAGTTCTGATGGAGAGGTCACAGTCTCTAAATTTTTCCACCTTTGGGTGTTCCTCCTCCTAGTCATTTTGGTGAGAGGTGGTTGAGGGGATGTATAGCTCAATATATCAACCATGATCCAGGCAAGGTGCACACTGGAAAGTTTTGGAGCAATTGGAAGTCACCACCAAGAAGAAAGGAAAAAGAAAAAAAGGAGAAAGAAAAAGAGAAAAAAAGAGAAAACCTAGCCAAAATGAGCCCCAAAAGTAAAATTTATAAGGTACATAAACAAAAACAAACAAAAAGACCAAAAAAGTAAAACACAAGAAAAAAAAAAAAACAGCCAAAACGAGCCCCAAGAGGAAGATTTATATAATTCCAGAACAAAAACAAATACACAGAAACACTAACAGAAGAATAAGATGGGAGGGGGGTTATAAATCCTTAATGTGGGTGAAAAAGATTATTTCAGTTCTTTCTGGTTGTATCTTGTTATCCTTGTTAAAGGACTCAACTTTCCATAGATACAGGGAAATTAAAACCAGTTTATATGTAGGGGTAGTATTGAATAGGGAAAAAGGATTACCTTGAAACTTATATCTATATCTATATTTAAAAAAAGAAAAAGAAAATGAAACACTGGTGTATGTATGAAAAAAGTTCAAGTTAAGAAATTATTATGGAATATGTTGTATTAAACCTCTAGTTGTAATGGTAAGAAGGTTAAAAGTTAAAAGAATGAGAATAATGAGAATGAATTTTTTTTTAAAAAAGAAATAAAAGTCATATCTATGAAATATACCAGTTTTGGGCAATACCAAAGCTTAATATTTTGTTTTCCCTGATGTTGGGGTTTTACAGTTTTATGGGGACCCTGTGGTGGTTGTCCTCTTGTTCTTTTGGCTTATCTTCTGGGGGAGGGGCCTGCCATGTTTTTTTTTTTTTTTTTTTCAGTAACTCTTACTTGGGCTGACTTGCCCTGCCCCCATCAAGGGGCTGGTGTTTGTGGAAACCAGTTTTTCAGGCTTTTGTTCTCTAGAAAATTTTGTTCTTTGGTGGTTTTTTGTGGCTTTTTGTAGGTTTAATGGAAAGTAAACTGTCCATACCCAGACCTCTGTCTGATAGAGAAGCCTCAGACAGTTCCCCTCTAGGTAGTCTGGAGCACAGAGACTCCCCCTCTGCAAACTCCTCTGAACACCGCAAACTTCCACAGGCACTGTGCACTCCCAGTCACTGTCTCAGTGGTCACCTGACATGCCTACTTGTCTCTGAACCCCCGTGCCACTAAAACTACAAGCAGTATTGGTCCGGGCGAGCTCGAATCCAGGTGATTGCCATTGCTGGGACTGCTCTCTGGGGTCCACGCCCACACTGGGTGCACTGACACCCAGCAGAGTTGCAGGCCATGGAAGGCTGAACTCTGACTGGAGTTCATGTTCTGGGCTCTCTCAGGCATGGACAGAAGTGCCCCCACAACAACAGTGGTGCAAGCAGTGGAAAGCGGCAGGCTCAGGGACCATGGACTGGAGGCCCCACCAGACTCTCTCTGGCATGGGTGGTCACAGGCAGTGACCGTCCTGGGACCATGGGCTTAGGCCTGTCTGCATGACCACCTCATTCTGCCTTTGCCCCTTAAGAACTTTTGCTCTTTTTTAAAAAATCATTTTTATTAACATATAATTTGCCCCAGGGGTACAGGTCTGTGAATCATCAGGCTTACACATTTCACAGCACTCATCATAGCACATACCCTCCTCAATGTCCATAACCCACCAACCCTATCCCTACCCTCTCACTCCCCAACAACCCTCAGTTTGTTTTGTGAAATTAAGAGTTTCTTATGGTTTGTCTCCCTCCCATTCCTATCTTGTTTCATTTTTCCCTTTCCTACCACCCACAACCCCCACACTGCCTCTCAAATTCCTCATATCAGAGAGATCATACAATAATTGTCCTTCTCTGATTGACTTATCTCACTCAGCATAATACCCTCTAGTTCCATCCACATCATTGCAAATGGCAAGATTTCATTTCTTTTGATGGGTGCTTTTAACCAGGCTCCAAGTTAATGCTGGTCCCCCATCACAGGGCACTTTCATATTGGGGTATTACTTTCCTTCCAATGGGTCGCTTCTGGTGGTTCTCTTCCCCTTCTGTTTTTCCTCTGATATCAGTATGAGCATTCCCACTAAGCTTTACCTCTCTACTGATGTCCTTTGCCCCCATAGAGATCCTGAAGTGTATAATCTTACATCCCAGGCTGATTTCATGGGTGTTCAGAGTGTTCTGGTAGATATTTAGCTCACTTTAGGGGACCAGTTGGAATAGGGTCTCCTACTTCTCCACCATCTTGCCCCTCCTCCAACATGGTAAGTACAGACTTATACCAATCTTAAATAAATTCTTTCAAATAATAAAATTGAAAAACTCCCCACATCCTTTCCTTATTCTACAATAATCTTGTCTACTATTTGATGAAAAAGGAAGTTATAAGCTAGTATCTCCTTAAACATATGCACAAAAACTTAAGCAAAACATTTGCAATCTTTTTCCCTAAATCAAATTGGTTTATAAAAACATTTACAGGCAATAAGCAAGCAAGTATTATTTCATGAATATAAAGTTATTTTACTATTAAAAAATCAATGAAGTCTTCACATTAAAAGTTTAAAAAGTATATACATAAAATGTAAATATTGAAAAGGAAGAAGTATTTGGAAAATCCAATATTATCTCAAATAAGCTATTAGAATTAATAATCAAATTTACCAAGACTGTGGGTACAAGGTTATCAAATGTATTTCTATATACTAACAAAAAAATGGAAAAAATCCCATTTACAATATTTCCCCCCAAATTATTTAGAGATAACTAACCAAAGAATTGCTATACTTCTGAAAGCATTGATAGGCATTGAGTGAGACAAATAAATGGAAGAGTAAGGGATATTGATTGGCAAGATTTTTAAATACTAATTCCCCCCAAATTGTTCAATAGGTTTAATGCAGTTATTAACAAGATCTCAGAAGACACCTTTGTGAATATTTAAAAGCTGATTCTAATAGGTATATAGAAATGCAAATGATCAAGAGTAGATAAGACAATCTTGAAGTAGAAAGGCTTCAGAACTTATAGTGCCTGAAATCACTGGCTTAGAAATTGATGGTGTTGTGCTGCTTCAGGAATAGATAAATTGATCCTTGGAACAGAATATAGAACCCAGAATTAGACCAACCTATGTAAATAATCTGATTAGTGAAAGGATTTTACTGCAGTTTAAAGAATCAAATGATAATCTTCATAATAAATTGTGCTGGGTTTATGTAATATCTATTTGGAAGAAATTATTTATTTTAAGTTTTTATTTAAATTCCAGTTAGTTAACATACAGTGTAATAATAGTTTCAGGTGTAGAATTCAGTAATTCATAACGTACATACAACACCCAGTGCTCATCAGAACAAGCACTCTCCTTAATGCCCATCACCCATTTAGCACATTTCCTCACCCACCTCCCCTCCATTAACCCTCAGTTTATTCTCTATAATAAAGAATCAGTTTTCTAAGTTGCCTCTCTTTCATTTTCCTCATGCTCATCTGTTCCTCTGCTTTATTTCTTAAATTTCACAGAGTAAATAATATGGCATTTGTCTTTCTCTAACTGACTTATTTCACTTAGCATCATACTCTCTAGCTCCATCCATGTCATTGCAAGGGTTCTTTCTTTTTGATGGCTCAGTAATATTCTGTCATATATATATACATATACTCACATATATATACATATATATATGTATATATATAAATGCCACATCTTCTTTATCTTTTTATCATTCATCAGTTGATGGCTATTTGGGCTCTTTCCATAATTTGGCTATTGTTGATAATGGTGCTATAAACATAGGAATGTATGTATCCCTTCAAGGCAATATTTTTGTATCTTTTTCAGTATGAAGAAAATTAATTTTGACCTATTTACTAGAAACTTAGGTTTCAGCTGCTCCAGTTTCACTAGAATTACATAATGTAGAACAACATGAAATGGAAAAAAAATATTACTTATGAGAAGGAAGTGCTAGATAGGGAGTTGGCTAATTATGAAATATTAGACCATAGGGACAAAGTAAAACTCTGGGATGTCGATGTTTAGTCAGAACTTATATATATAGAAATGCATCTGTCTCCTCTGAGAAGCTTTTTAAAATACATATTCTTGCATTTTAAAGAGGAAGGCCCTGATTCAGTAGCCCAACTGTAGGACTTGGGAACCAGATTTTTAATAAGCTCTAAGAATAGTCTAGTATATATCAAGATGTCTACCTCTGGCATGAGGTTTTGAATAAAAACCAGAGTACCAAAAAGGAAGTTTCTAGTCATTCTTCGGGATTTCACTGGGTCCTATCTATAATTGTAATAGGTGAGTGAATCAGGAAGGAAAATTAAAGACTGGATCTATATACATTGACATGAGTAGAAATTAGCATCCATTTACTGAAGCATAGTATGGTCCAGTGTATCAAAATTGATAATCTGTGACTCAAAAAATTATTGTTACACTACTGAGCCAGTGTTCATTAATTATGTAATAATAATAATATAATAATAATTAATAATATGTATGTGCTCATGGAAGCCCATAGTGGAGGCTCTTTTACATTTTAAGTGCTGAAAACATATTAACTATTATACTTACTTCTTTTAAAAAATTTATTATTGAAGTATAATTGACATACAATGTTAATATTAGTTGCAGGTATACAATATGATTCTATAATTCTACATATACTACATAATGCTCACCTCAATAAGTGTAGTTATCATCAGTCACCATACAAAGTTATTGCAATGTTTTTAATATTCCTTATGCTGTACTTTTTATATTTATGACTCATTTATTTTATGATTGGACATTTGTATGTTGTAATCTCCTTTACTTATCTCATCAGTTGCCATCCTTTCCCTCTGACAACCACCAGTTCTCTGTATTTAAGAGTCTGTGTATTTGTTTGTTTTGGTTCTTACATTCCACATACAAGTGAAATCACATGGTATTTATCTCTGTCAGACTTATTTTACTTAGCATACTATCTTCTAAATCCAACTATTACAAATATCAAGATCTCATTCTTTTATTTATTTTTTTTTAATTCTGAGGAATATACTGTGTATATATACCATGTCTTCTTTATTTGTTTATCTATCAGTGGATACTTAGGTTGCTGCCATATTTTGGATACCATAGATAATGTTGCAATAAACATAGAGATGCATAAATCTTTTGAATTAGTTTCCTCATTTTCTTTGCATAAATACACAGTAGTGGAATTATTGGATCATATGCTATTTGTGTTTTAAATTTTTTTGAGGGCCCTCCATATTGTTTTCTACAGTGGTTTCACCAATTTACATTGCTACCAGTAGCTCCCAATGGTTTAATCTCTTCACATTCTCATCTACTCTTGTTACTTTTTGTCTTTATTATTATTTTGTCTTTTTGTACTAGTCATTCTGACTGGTGGTGTATTTTTGATTTGCATTTCTCTGGTGTAATGAGCATCTAGTTGTGTGTCTGGCTGGCCATCTGTATGTCTTCTTTTGGAAAATGTCTATTCAGGTTCTCTGACCATTTAAAAAAATCATATTGTTTTTTAGTGTTGAATTATGCAAGTTCTTTATATGTTTTGGATATTAGCTCCTTATCATACCTATCACTTAGAAATAACTTTTCTCATACATCAGTTTAGCTTTTTGTTTTGCTGATGGTTTCTTTGTTGTGCAAAAGGTTTTTGCTTGCTGTATCCCCAATTACTCATTTTTGCTTTTGTTTCCCTTGCATAAATATGTTGCTAAGGCTGATGTCCAAGATATTATTGCCTATGTTTCCTTTGGGAGAATTTGTCTTCAAATCTCATATTTAAGTCTTTGATACATTTTAAGTTTATTTTTGTGGATGATATACAAAGGTGCTCTAGTTTTATTCTTTTCCATGTAACTGTCCATCTTTCCCAACACTATTTATTAAAGAGATTTTTTTTTCTCATTGTACATTCTTGGTTCCTTTTTTGTCATAGATTAAGTAACACGCAATTGTAGGATTTATTTCTGAGACCTCTGTCTGGCTCTATTGATCTATGTGTCTGTTTTGTTCCAGTACGATACTGTTTTGATTACTGTATCTTTATAGTATATCTGGCAATCTGGGATTGTGACATGGCTTTGTTTGTCTTTCTCAATATTGCTTTGGCCATTCATTTTTTTTTTTTTTGGTGATTCCTATGCAAATTTTAGGATTATTTGTTCTATTTATGTGAAATATGTTACTAGTACTTTGATAGGGATTACATTGAATCTATAGATTACTTTGGGCATTATGGTTATTTTGAAGATATTCATTCTTTCATTCAGTGAGCATGGTGTATCTTTCCATTTGTTTGTGTTATCTTCAAATTCTTTCATCAGTGGCTTATAGTTTTCAGTGTATAGGTCTTTTACCTGCTTGGTTAAGTTTATTTCTTTCATTTTAAAATTTTTTATTTTTTTGTGCAATGGTATATGACATTGTTTTATATTATTTACTTATTTATATTTATTTTTAAAGATTTATTTATTTACTTGAGAGAGCGAGTGAGTGCAAATGAGTGAGCAGGGGAAGGAGCAGAGGGAGAGAATACCCAAGCAGACACCTATTGAGCATGGAGTCTGAAGTGGGGCTCAGTCTCACAAGCCATGAGATCAGGACCTGAGCCAAATACAAGAATCTAATGCTTAAACACTTAGGCCACATTGGCACCCCTGACATTGTTTTTAAATGTTTCTTTCTTCTACTTTGTTATTTTTATATAGAAATACAATGGGTATCTGTATTTTAATTTTATGGTCAGCCTCTTTACTGTTTTTTTTTCAATTATTTCTAGTAATTTTTAGTGGGGTCTCTAAGTTTTTCTGTGTATGATATGTTATCTACAAATAGTGACAGTTTTAATTATTTTCTACCAATTTGGATGTATTTTATTTCTTTTATTTATATGCTTGTTATGGCTACCACTTCCAATACTAGGTTGAATAGAAGTGGTAAGAGTGGACATTTCTGTCTTGTTCTTGATCTTAACATTGAATATGATGTTAGCTGTGAGTTTTTAATATGTGGCCTTTATTATATGAGATATGTGCCCTCTAAATCCATTTTGTTGAGTGTTTTTATCATGAATGGATGTTGGATTTTGTGAAATGATTTTTCTGCACCTATTGACACAGTCATGGTTTTTATGCTTTATTTTGTTGATGTGGTGTATCATATAGATTCATTTGCAAATATTAAACCATTTTTGCATCCCAAATGGAATAAATTTCACTTGATCATGGTTAATAGTCCTTTTAATGTTTTGTAGCATTCAGTTTGCTGCTATTTGGTTGAGGATTTTTATATTTATGTTCATCAGGGATATTGGCCTGTAGTTTTCTTTGATGTAAAGTCTATGGCTGGTTTTAATAGCAAGGTAATGCTTAATGCTGGCCTTAAAGAATGATTTTGAATTTTTCTTCCATGGAAAAATAGTTTTGGAATAGTTTGAGAAAAATAGTTTTGGAATAGTTTGAGAAAAATAAGTGTTAACTACTCTTCAAGTGTTTGGTATAACTCATGTATGAAACTATTTGGTCCTGGACTCTTTTTGTATTGGAAGTTTTTTAAATTACTGATTCAGTCTTCTTACTAGTAATTGGTCTTTTCAGATTTTCTACTTCTTGATTTAGTGTTAGAAGGTTTTATGTTTCTAGAAATTTATTAATGTCATGTTTCTAGAAATTTATTAATTAAGGTTGTTCAATTTGTTGGCATATAATTTTTTGTAGTAGTCTTATAATCCTTTGTATTTCTGCATTGTCGTTTGCTACTTCTCTTTTATTTCTGTATTTATTTGTCTTGAGTCTTGTCTCTTCTTCTTCTTCTTCTTCTTTTTTTTTTTTTTTGATGAGTCTGACTAAAGGTTTATTAATTTTGTTTATCTTTTCAAAGAACCAGTTCTTGATCTCATTGATCTTTTCTATTTTTGGGGTCCTATTAATTTATTTCAGTTATGATCTTTATTACTTTTTTCCTTTTAGTAATTACAAGCTTTGCTTGTTTTACTTTTTCTAATTCCTTTAAGTGTAAGGTTAGCTTGTTTATTTGAGATTTTTCTTCTTTCTTGAAGTAGACCTGTATCTCTATGAACTTCCCTCTAGAGATGCTCTGCTGCATTGCAAAGATTTTGGATCATTGTGTTTTTATTTTCATTTGTATCCATGTATTTATTTTAATTTCCTCTTTGATTTATTCATTGACCTGTTGGTTGTTTAGAAGTTGTTTACCCTCCATATGTTTGTGTTTTTCCCAGGTTTTTTTTTTTCCTTGTAATTGATTTCTAGTTTTTTACTGTTTCGGTCAGAAAAGGTGTTTGATATTATTTTAATCTTATCTTTATTGAGACGTGTTTTGTGGCCTAATGTGTTATTTATCTTGGAGAATATTCCATCTGCACTGAAAAAAAATGTGTATTCTTTTATTTTTGGATCAAATGTTCTGGGTATGTCTATTAAATTCTTCAGGTCTAATGTATGGTTCAGAGCCACTGCTCTCTTACTGACTTTCTGGATTATCTATCCATTGATCTAAGTAGGGTCTTTAAGTCTCCCCCTGCCCCAATATCACTGCATCATTGCCGATTTTTCCCTTTATGTCTATTAATATTGTTTCATGTATTTAGGTGCTCCTATGTTAGGTACATAGGTATTTTGAATTGTTATTCCTCCTTTTTGGATTTATCCCTTTATCATTATGTAATGGTTTTCTTTATCTCTTGTTACAGTCTTTGTTTCAAAGCCTATTTTGTGGGATGCCTGGGTGGCTCAGTTGGTTAAGCAGCTGCCTTCGGCTCAGGTCATGATCCCAGTGTCCTGAGATCGAGTCCCACATCAGGCTCCTTGCTCAGCAGGGAGCCTGCTTCTCCCTCTGCCTCTGCCTGCCTGTGCTCGCTCGCTTTCTCTCTCTCTAACAACTAAATAAAAAAAATTAAATCTTTAAAAAAAAAGTCTATTTTGTCAGATATAAATATTGATAACCTGACTTTTATTCACTTCCATTTGCATGGTATTTCTTTATCCACCCCTACACTTTCAGTCTGTATGTGTCCTGGGTTTTGAAGTCTGTTGTACAGAGCATATAGGCAGGTCTTGTTTTTTTTATCTTTTAGTTATTTTATGTGTTTTGTTTGGAGCATTTAGTCCATTTACACTTAAAGTTATTATTGACAAGCATGTACTTATTGCTGTTTTGTTGTTTTCTGGTTCTTTTGTAGTTCTCAGTTCTTTTCTTCTCTTGCTATCTTGTGATTGATGACTTTCGGTTATACTTGGATCCCTTTGTCTTTACTTTTTGTCTATAAATTAGAGGTTTTGGTGTGTAATTACTATAAGGTTTATATATAGCAACCTAAATATATAGCAGACTACATTAAGTTAAGGGTTGCTTAAGATTGGACACATTCTAAAAGTACAGTTTTATTCCCCCCTTCAAATTTAATGTATATGATATCAGATTTTGCATCTTTTTATTTTCATGAGTCCATTAAATAATTTATTTAATATAATTGATCTTACAACTTTTGTCTTTTAACCTTATTACTAGCTTTATGAATGATTGTGCTACCAGCTTTAGTATATTTTGCCTTTACTAGTGAATTTTGTTCTTTCATATTTTTCTTCTAGTTATAAGTATTTATTTTCTGCTTAAAGGAGTCCCATTAACATTTCCAGTAAGGTTGATTTTGTGATGGTAAACTCAGCTTTTGTTTATCTGGGAAACATTTTATTTCTCCTTCAATTCTGAATGATAATTTTGCTGTGTAGAGTATTCTTGGTTGGAGGTTTGTTTTGTTTTGTTTTGTCTTTTCAGTACTTTGGATATATCATGCCATTCCTTTCTGCACTGCAAAGTGTCTTTGAAAAAAAAAAAACAACTTGTCTTTCTTATGGGATTTCCCTTGTGTGTGACTAGCTGCTCTTTTTCTTGGTGCTTTTAAGAATCTATCTTTATTTTTAAATTTTGACTTTTAATGATTATGTGTCTTGGTATAGACCTTTTTGAATTCATGCTATTTTCAGCTTTCTGTACTTCCTGGACCTGGATATCTGTTTTCTTCCTCAGTTTAGGGAAGTTTTCAAGTATTATTTTTTCTCATATAAGTTTTCTGTACCTTACTCTCTCTCTTTTCCTTTTGCATCCCATATAATGTGAATATTAATAATATCTTGATGTTGTCCCAGAGATTTCCTAAATAATCCTCATTTTTGAATTTTTTTTTTTTTGCTGTTCAGCTTCAGTGTTTTTCAATACTTTGTCTTCCAGATTGCTGATTCATTCTTCAGCATCTACTAATTTACTGTTGATTCCCTCTAAAGTGTTTTTTCATTCCAATTATTATATTCATCATCTGTAATTAAAAAAAAAATTCCTATATCTTAGTTGAAGTTCTCACTGAGTTCTCCCATTCTTTTCTCAAGTCTGCAGAGAAACTTTATAATCATTATTTTGAACTTTTTCATCAGGTAAAATGCTTGCCTCCATTTTGCTTATTTATGTATTTTTTTGGTGAAGTTTTACCTTGTTCTTTCTTTTGAAGCATATTCTTCTGTCTCCTCATTTTTTTTTTAACTTCCTGTGTTTGTTTCTATGATTTAGTTGGAATGGTTACTTCTCCTAGTCTTGAAGAAATGGTCCTGTATAGGAAACATTCCCTGTGTAGACTTTGTGTCTCTCAGATTTGGCTGGCTCTCTGTGGCTCTCTAGCAGGTGTGAGCTGGGATCCCATAGGCATTCTATACCAGGTCTTCCTTGGTGGGATACCTAGAACTGAAGTAGTCACAAACTGGGTGATCCCAGGATATTCCATGCAGAAAGTGCCCTGGTGGAACAAGTAGAGCTAAAGTAGACACAGGGTGGAAGCAGGATGTCCCAGGGCACTCCATACAGGGGACTCTTTGGTGGGGCTGTAATGGTTGAAGCAGATACAGGCCAGATGGCTCTGGGCAGCTCCACATAGGTCAGGCCCTGGAGGACAGTTGGAGCTGAAGTAGGTGCAATCTGGAAAGTTCCAGGGTGCTCCGTGCAGAAAGTGCCCTAAAAAGTCATCTGGAAATGAAATGGGTGTGGGACTTTAAATGTCCTGTGGTACTTGCTCCCATGAAACCTTGGTAAGAGAGCTGTATCTGTAGTTGGCACTCTCAGGGTGTCCCCCTATGCTGAGGCTGCTTTGGTGGGATTATTTAAGCTTGTTCAGTTCAGGGGAGCCACTTTGAGGGAATGACTGGTATGACCCATGGGTCCAGTTCTCTCTAAGGCAGCCAACTGGGCAGGGTGGCAAAACCTTGCTCCTATCTGTGCTATCAACTTGGTGGGTGGAGGAAATAAATGCTGTTTTCCAGCCCTTCTAAACACAGAGGGCATTCCTGCAATTTCTCTTTCTAGTTGTTCTTTTAAACTTTAGTGGGTTTTTTTTTTATTGTTTTTGTTTTTGTTTTGTTTTGTTTTCTGTGTCCCATGGTGGCTGGGGCTGGTATGGTCAGACACCTAGGGCACTTGGACCCTGCTCTCATTTGTGCTATCAAGGAGGAAATGGAATGTAAACAATGGCATTCACCAGCCCATCTGACCCCATAGAGTGTTCCACAGGTCCCTGTTGTTTGGCCAATACTCATGGACTGGTTCCTTTAAATTGTAGTTGCCTTTTAAGCCATGGATTTTTTTCTGTGCCTCAGAGTGGATGAATCTGTTCCTGATTCCTCAGTATTATCCCTCTTCATTGCATGTGTGTCTATGGGGGGAAGTGAATTCAGGGCCTTCTTATATCACCATTTTGGACTCTCTTCTAAACATCTTATATTTACTTTTTTGAGGAAAAGTATTTATAGACAGGAATAGTGGAATGGACTATTAGGAACTTAACCAAAATGTTAGCAGTATTTTCTTGAGCAATGTGATTCTTGAATTTAAACTTTATGTCTCCATATTTATTTTTTCTAATTTTCTAAAAGATAAAATCACGTTTATAATTAGAAAAAGATTTTTAAAAAATTAGAAATTATGAGTTTTACTGAAAATCTTGGTGTGATAAAACTATTAACAGAATACATGGAAGGAGAATAAGTGCTGTATAAATTATTCATCTCTATAGAGAAATCAAAAAGACTTCATGAATTCTTTAGTTTCTATTTTTCATGGACACGGGACTTTGAAAATTTTTTGACAAAAGCATTGACAACATCGTAGTCACTGTTATTTAACCTCATGTTTTCTAAGCCATTTGTATAGATTACCTCACACATATTTTGATAGGCTATATAATGCTTATCCCTCAAAAAAAGTACATGCTCAAATCCACAGAATCCATGAATGTCATTTACACATTGCAAAAGAGATTTTGCACATGTGATTTAGAATTGTGCAATGTAGAAATTATTCTGGTGCATACTGTGGGGCCAGTGCAATCACAAATATGCTTATAAGAGTAGGGCAGGAGAGGGCGCTTGGGTGGCTCAGTGGGTTAAAGCCTCTGCCTTTGGCACAGGTCATAATTCCAGGATCCTGGGATAGAGCCCCACATCGGGCTCTCTGCTCAGTGGGGAGCCTTCTTCCCCCTCTCTCTCTGCCTGCTTCTCTGCCTACTTGTGATCTCTGTCTATCAAATAAATAAATAAAATATTAAAACAAACAAACAAACAAACAAACAAAAAAGAGTAGGGCAGGAGGATATGAATCAGGGAAAATAGTGAATGTGAAAGGAGAGTCAGTGAAGGAGACATAACAACAGTATGTTTCTGTCTTTGAAGATAGAGGAAGACACCATAAGTCAAGCAATGCGGGTAGCTTCTAGATGCTGGCAAAGGCAAAAAAAAAAATGGATTATACCCTAGAATTTTCAGAAAGAAACAGCCTTGCTGACATATGAACTTTAGGCTAATGAGATTGAATTGGGGCTTTTGACAAACAGAAATAGTAAGTTTGTATTTTAAACTAGAAGTTCAAGGTAGTTTGGTAAAGCACTAATAGAAAATAAACAAAGCTTCTCAGTTTCTTTTTATT
Organism: Taxidea taxus jeffersonii; assembly: GCA_003697995.1. Classification (NCBI taxonomy): domain Eukaryota; kingdom Metazoa; phylum Chordata; class Mammalia; order Carnivora; family Mustelidae; genus Taxidea; species Taxidea taxus. Next base: position 75,071 of record ML102572.1, read on the forward strand.
TCGATGTGCTCAAAAAATCCACGAGAAATAATCCAACTCATACTCATACCTTGTATAAAATCTAGTTAAACTCATAACTTACATATAAATATTAATTTTTATAACTTTTTTTTTCAGTATGTCACATTTACATACTGCCTCCAAGAAGTGAAAACTTTTGGTACAATGTGAATTTTTAAAGTCCATTTGTGAAAAACATTTTCTGTAGCATATTACTTAATGAGGCATGACTTTATAAGACCTTTCTAATAACCATAAAAGAGTTGACTATAAATCTTTGTCATCATTATAAAGTTCTGTATGTAGACAACTAGGAAATTTTGTTTGTAGATGTACTAATATTACAATAACATAAAAATATTTGCTCAAAATTTTAGATGGGAAAATTTCAACCTTTTTCTCTTCCTTTTTAATTAATTAATTACTTAATTTTGAGAGAAGAGAGAGACAGTGGAGAAAGGGAGAGAATCTCAAGCAGACTCCCTGCTGAGTGTGGAGCTGGACAGGAGCTAGAACTTACGACCCTGAGATCATGACCTGAGCCCAAATCAAGAGTTGGATGCTTAAACAACGGAGCCACCCAGGTGGCTTAGATAAAAATCACACCCTATTTATATTCTTGTGAGTTGTTACAAGCAAGGATTTTAGAAGTGAGTACATCAACTCTCTTTACAGAGCTGCTTTTACATCAGAAGCCAATCTGGGACCTGCTTGTAGATGTGTCTTACAGTATTAAGAAGGAAAGGAGAATTATATCTCCATGATGTACAACAATGACTCTAAATGAGATTATTCCTACATCATTAAAACTTTCTTGTCTTTAAGTATATAATTAAAACCTATTAACAATTTATGGGGCAACTGAAGCAGTAAATCCACAGAGGTCAATTTTTATGTATTGGAGAGGAAGAATGAGGTTCCTACTTGGAAATATATGGAAGACTGAATAATATCACTGGTAAGGGGAAAGACATGTTTTGGAGAATCAGGGCCTGTTCATATAATGGACAAAACAGTTGAGTCAGCCTCCCACAAATTATAGAAGCTATGTACTTTGGAATGTAATTTTCACTTAAAAACTTGTGAATTAAATAGTCTACATATAAACACATATATATGATTATAAAGATATAGTTTAAAAATAGCACTTTATGTTTAGATTTCTTATTCATAGGGTCATTTTCCTTAAAAATGATTTTTTAAGTAAAAATATATTCATTTCTTCATGTCATGCCCTTTACCTTTATCTCTTTTTGAAAAATTATATATGTATATATATATATATATGGCATTCAAATCATATATATGGTGCACAATATAATATATACACACATGTATCATTTAAAATTATATATATGTAACCAAATAATTCTAAGTACAGTCTTAGTTGTATCTTTTTATTCCACTACTATTGAAAATGAGATGGGCATAAAGGAGAAGTACTTTAAGAAAACAAAATGTCTGTAAAGTTGGCTTTTTCTGCTCTATAGACTGACCCTGTTGCATATTTGATAAACCATGGTTACTATTTAATGAAATTTCTTCTAGCAAGCTAACATCTCTTTGTTTAAAATTATTCACTGCTTTTATTTGTGAGTGGCTATTGATCATAATTTTGCTACAGCAAAAAAATTGTGTCTTATTCCTACCTCCTTTTCTGATTTTTGAAGTGAACTACTAGTTCTGTCACTTAAACAATTTGATAAATAATAGCTGTTGAATGTATTTTTTGAAGGACATTTCTTGCATTATCTTGGCAATGTCTATTAAATGGCTGATCTACATCTGTTGGATAGAAAACATAAATTCTTTATAGGAAAATAATTGAAACCTGAGATAGAAGAACATGAATATAAAATACATTGCCCTGAATTCCTTTTTCCATTTCCAAAGTTCACAATCTGCTGGGAGATATTTGTTAGAATGATGTATGTATTTAATTTCATCCAAATAAACAATATAAGTTTGAGATCTTAAGCATACTTTATTACAACTCTACAAATTAGTTGTGATCTATAGTTTCACTCTTTTTTAGAGAAATAGAAGTTTGTCTTTTTTATTCTTTGATTTACATTATTGATCTGGGACCATCTTAATTCTCATGTAACTACATACATCTTCATTATGTCACAGGAAGCACTGAGCACCTTGCTTTTCTATTGCTTTGGCAATTTCATCAACCTTTTGTATTGTGCACTTTGAGTCAGGCAACAACTGGAGATCAATGTGGAGAATAACAAGGACCTCTCAGGGCTGTAAAACCTCTTCTCTTGAGTACCGTTGCTACATTTGTTCCATGAGAAGGAATTTATGAATACTACTGTTGTATTTTTATGACTCCATAAGGTAGCTTTAAGGATTGGACTAAATAATTTACACCACTTCTGTTTTGCTAAGTCCCTAGTCCTGCCACATTTTTTCCCCCTTCTTGCTTATAGCTAACTAAACAAGTTCACATCAGTTATAAGCATTTTCTAAACCCTTCTTGTGATGGGTTATTCATTTGCTTAAGGAGATAACAAAGTTCTTTTTTTTTTTAAAAGATTTTATTTATTTGTCAGAGAGAGAGAGAGCAAATGAGCACAGGCAGACAGAGTGGTAGGCAGAGGCAGAGGGAGAAGCAGGCTCCCTGCCAAGCAAGGAGCCCGATGTGGGACTTGATCCCAGGACGCTGGGATCATGACCTGAGCGGAAGGCAGCTGCTTAACCAACTGAGCCACCCGGGCGTCCTGAGATAACAAAATTCTTAAATGAAGTATTCCAAAATATTGGCATTCTGTCTGTGGCAGGGACAACTGCTGATGCAAAAGCAAGTCATGATCCCATTCTGAAGTGTAGTTATTATTCAGAATTGACAGCCTGACTCGTACCAATATTTCCTAGCAATGAAAGGTGAACATAAGAAATGCCTATTTCCAGACAAGGCAGTTAAGACTGGATATTATTTCACCACCTTCTCTCTTGGTTGGGCTGACTGGATGGTAGTGGATGACCTTGAAAGCCACATGTTGAAGAAGTCAGAGATTCTGTCAGGCTCATTTCTGAATGCTTGTCACCAGTCAAATTCACGGCCCTTTCTCCTTCTTGCCACAGATCAGGAAGAACTGCTTTTGCATTTGTGTAAGTGAGCAGCAAATTTCTACTGTGGTAAGCCACAGGTGTTTCTAATGTTCATCTTATTTAATGATACATAGAATATTATCTTCATCAATACTACATCAATTTATTTTCTGTCACATAGGCATTTAATTCATGTTAGGCACTTATCACCAACTTACATGTGGTAAGAAAAATACATTTTCATTATTTTGGGATCCAATAATTCCGAATTATGACCATTCAGTATTGTCTTGATTGAAATTTGTCTTTGCAATTTTAATGAATGAATAAATAAGTAAAATAATGAACTAAAATGTTTTTAAAAACCCCTACAGGTATGCATTTAACATAACCAAAAATATAGAACATTTAGAGAAATGTAGCTATATATGGCACAGATTAATAAACTAAAAATCAAAGACAGAGGGCCTGGGTTTGATCTCAAGGTATGCCTTTTTATTTGTCTTTAAGAACTATATACATTTCTTGGGGACGCCTGGGTGGCTCAGTTGGTTAAGCGGCTGCCTTCGGCTCAGGTCATGATCCCAGCGTCCTGGGATCGAGTCCCACATCGGGCTCCTTGCTCGGCAGGGATCCTGCTTCTCCCTCTGCCTCTGCCTACCACTCTGTCTGCCTGTGCTCGCGCTCTCTCTCTCTGACAAATAAATAAAATCTTTGAAAAAAAATAAAAAAAAAGAACTATATACATTTCTCAGTGCTCATCAAGATAAATGTACTCTTAATCCTCCTCACCTATTTTACCCATCCACCCACCCTCTAGTAACCACCAGTTTATTCTCTCTCTCTCTCTCTCTCTTTTTTTTTTTTTTTTTAGTTTATTCTCTATTTAGGAGTTTGTTTTTTGTTTATCTCTTTTTGCTTTGGTCATTTGTTTTGTTTCTTGAATTCCACGTATGTGTGAGTGGTATGGCATTTGTCTTTCTCTGACATTTCCCTTAACATTATACTTCCTAGGCTCATTTATTTATATTGTTGTAAATGGCAAGATTTCATTCTTTTTTATGGCTGAGTAATATTTGTGTGTGTATATGTGTGTGTGTGTGTGTGTGTGTGTGTGTGTGTACTACAACTTCTATATCCATTCATCTGTAGGTAGATATTTGGGTTGCTTCCCTAGATTGGCCATTGTAAATAATGCTGCAGTAAACAGGGGTGCATATATCTTCTTGAATTACTGTTTCATAATACTCATTAGTGTAAATATGGTAATTTACACTAATGAGTAAATTAGGGTAAATAGTGTAAATTAGGGTATATACTCAGTGGAATTACTGGATCATATGGTAATTATATTTTTAAGTTTTTGAAAAGCCTCCTAACTTTTGCCTCAGTGGCTGCACCAATTTGCATTCCCACCAACACAAAGATTCTTTCCTCTATATCCTTACCAATACTTGTTATTTCTTATGTTTTTTATTTTAGCCATTCTGACAGGATAAAGTGATATCTCATGGTAGTTTTGATTTGTGTTTTCCTTGGTGATTAATAATGTTGAGCATCTTTTCATGTGTCTATTGGCCATCTGTATATCTTCTTTGGAGAAATATTTATCCATGTCTCTTCCCATTTTAAATTGGATGATGGTGAGGAGGATGAATATTATTATTATTTTTGGTGTTGAGTTATATAACTTCTTTATATATTTTGAATATTAGCCCCTTAATAGATATATCATCTGTAAACATCTTCTCCCATTCAGTTGTTGCTTTTTTATTTTATTGATGGTTTTCTTCACTGTGCAAAGTCTGCCATCTTAACTGAATGATTTAAGTCATTTAATTTCCATACTTTATTATTTGAAAAATTAATGTGTTAATTAAGGTTACTTAAAGTTTACTTTTCATCAACAGTGCTCACTACTATAATTAAAGGCTCTCAGATTGTTCTGAACTCCTTATACTGACCACATATTGGGTGTTGTTTAGGATACAGTCAATAGAAAAATGAAGGAATAGAATAACTCACTCATGAAATGGAAAAGGGTAAACAACAGCATATTGTAGGGAGGGGGGAAGTTCAGGGAACATCTACCACCTGTTTGAGTAGGTTGCTTCACTCCCCATGGAGTCTATGTGAAATTCACTCAGTATTTCTCCGCTTCCATTGCTGTGTGAGCCACGCCCATCAATCTCTGCTATTAGAGACTATATAGGTTGCTTGGTTTACTTATGAGAGTTTATGGTTTGAGGACCATTTCACTAGAAAAGTCATTCTCAATGTGCCCTGCAGATGATAAAACCTTGTTGGAAGATGGCAAGGGCAAGTCTGAACAATGAAAGAATTTGAACTGTTTATCACTGGAAGAATGGTTAAGTGTCCACTACCAGTAGAGTATATGAATAATCACTGTTGGTTTTTAGCCAATGGCTGTATGGCTAGGCAAGTATATCCTAGAGAATTGCAAGATAAAAACTCTCCTATGTGGGATAATTATGGAAAACTGAGAATTTTTTTTTTTTTAAAGATTTTATTTATTTATTTGATAGACAGAAATCACAAGTAGGCAGAGAGAGAGGAGGAAGCAGGCTGTCCGCAGAGCAGAGAGCCCGATGCGGGGCTCGATCCCACAACCCCGGGATCATGACCTGAGCCGAAGGCAGCGGCTTTAACCCACCGAGCCACCCAGGTGCCCCGAAAACTGAGAATTTTTAAGAACTACAATGAATTATGTGAAGCCCACCAAAAATCTCAGTTGTCAACTCAAAGGCTATGAGAATGCTGAGGCAAATGCTTAGTTATTTCTACCTTGCTTTCTGTTGAGCTAAGAGACAAAACAGTCTTTTTGTACTCAATGAAATAGTAAAACAAAGCAAACAAACAAAAACACCCAAACAACAAAAAGACAAAAAGCTACACCTAGCTTTTCTTGAGGTGAATTTCCTACTCTGTTTTTTAAACAGTTCAAATTCTCTCTTTGTTCAGACTTGTCCTTGCAATCTTCCGACAAAGATTTAGCATCTGTAGAGCACATTGATGGTGACTTTTCTAGTGAAACCATCCTCAATTTCCTGCTCAGAATATAGAGTAGGTAATTGGATTATTTTGAATTTTTAACAACAGTCTCCAGAACTACAATTGGATACTAACAGGTATTATTCTGTTCTGTTCTAGGCATTGTTTATTCTATAACATACACAATTTCAGATAATGCAATTAAATATGTGAAAAAGAATTCTCAAATTCACTATCCAGGCCACCTGGATGTATTTCTTCTGATCATGATACATACTTTGCTGCACACAAATGCTCAAGGAACTGATATTTTTTGGAAATAACATATTTATTGTCATCCTAAGAACGCTGATCTTTTTGGAAATTAGAATTGGTAATTTAGGGGACTCCTGGGTGGTTCAGTTGGTAAAGAATCTGCCTTCTGCTCATGATTTCAGTGTCCTGAGATTAAGCCCTGCTTTGGGTTTCCCTGCTCAGTGGAAAGTTTGTTTCTCCCTTTCCCTCTGCCTCACCTCCCTGCTTCTGCTCTCTCTTAAATAAATAAATAACATCTTTAAAAAAATCTTGGTGATTTAGATACTTGGTATTTATATCAGTTAATGAAAAAGATTTTAAGGATTATCTTAGTAGATTAAATAAATTTGTAAATATATTGAATATGAAATTAAATAGATTATATTGCAAAAGTTTCTGGGATTGGTATGAAAGGATGAAAAAATATAACTATACTGTTGTACACCTTTCCTATTTCACATATATATATTTTTTAAATTTTACTTGATCTGGTAGTCTCAGGCCCAGTTTTAGATTTATATGTATCCAAGGAGAAGCATACCAATGGCCAAGACATTCAATAAGGCACACTTCAAAAGAGGCCTTGGGGCGGGTGATGCCATACCACATGTAGCAAAAGCAGAATCATCTAAAAACACTCTATAACAAGCAGCAGAGAAATAATATTCTAATTCTTTACCTGAAAAATATCATGACATCTAGTCGTGTATGTACAAAGTTTAGCATAGCTAATGATATTGTCATTTCTAGTGCTTTTGACATTTTTCCACCTGCCATTTGAACATACAAACTATGAAGGGAAAAATATAGGAGGTTGGCCTGGGAAGTACAAAACTGAAAAAAAAAAAGCTTATTCTTATCCTCCCTTTTCTCCACTCAGCTCACAGAACACATAGAGACAATTATATCCCTGGTAAGTGATTAGAGAATTTCACTCTGAAGAAACTGAATAAACCAATATAGAAAGGCAGGTGGCCTTTTAAACCACTGATTATACTCTAATGCAAAGGAAAGATGTTCCTTCCAGTTATTGAATCACATACTAATCTAGGTGTGGCTGTGAAGGGATTATACAGAACTAATTAAAGTTCTAAATAGGTTTATTCTGAGTTAATCAGGCTGTCATTTACCTCAAGTGGGCCTAACATATTCAGGTTGATATCCTTTAAAGAGGGGCTAGGTCCTTCATAAACTTTAAAGATGTTAGGGCCAATTTAATGTTAAAACCTGTTTAACTATTAAGGCCTGCTTAGCTAGAGTGACTCCATGTTGCCCAGGTAGCCATATTGTTGTTTACATCTACGGACTTCATTCCGGGAATAAACGTCCCAGTAGTTCCTGGTATCGGTTCCAGGTATCAATTCTGGGAGTAAATGCCTTAATAAAAGCCACGTACCTTGGGTCTATGGTTATGCCCTATAAAACCAGCCTATGAGATCGGGACGGGACGGGGTCACTCTCTTCGGAGGTGGCCCTGGCCAGTCAATCTGACTTCTAATGCTTGGCATAGAGTAAAGATTTACATAACTCACTTTGTCTCAGTCTCATTCCCCTGGCTGGTCAGTCTAACTTCTAATGCTTGGCATAGAATAAAGCTTTGCATAACTTTCACTTTGTCTCAGTCTCTTTCCTTTGATAATGGACCCCAACATTCTGGGGGCTCATCTGGATCAAATGACGAGAACTGAGCCAGCATCAGAATTTCTGGGAAAAGCCTCTGGAGGTAAGATCTCGAGATTTTATTATGTGGGATCTGGTCTGTCTGTCTGGTTGCAGAGCTCCAGGGTATAGCCCACCGGGGAGAAGCTGGATTCAGTATTGCTCCCCAGGGCTGGTGTGGAAGCAGGGACTCCCCAGCCCTCCACTGGGAGATCGCCAGGGGGTACGGGTCCCCCTTGGTGGTCAGAGGACTGAGAAAATCCCCACCAGCAGGTGTTTGCAGGGGACCAAGAAAATCCCACCAGCCGCTGTGTCTGTGGTTGTCTTTGTCTTGTCTTTTTGTGTTGCTTGTTTGTAGGGGACCGAGAAGATCCCCACCAGTGGCAGATTCTGGGTAAGGGCCTGTGGGTTTGCAGTTGTCTTTGTCTTGTCTTTTTGTTGTCTGCTGTGTCGTTTGTTATGTTTGAGAAAAATGGGACAAGCAGGGAGTAAGGGATCTGTGACACCCCTAAGTCTTGTTCTCCAGCATTTCAAGGATTTTTCAAGGTAAACCCACCCAGTCGGGTGACAAGGTTTACCCAGAAAAACTCTCTAAAACTGGGAATCCTTTCTCTGCCTTCTGGCAGCACTTTGTTCTTCTGTCTCCCCCTTCTGTTTCTGCACCAACTTGGGTGTGGCCTGCATAACTGGTCTCTAGACCATCCTCGGTGCTTCTTGCACCATGGCTCCTTATCTCTTCACTGTCAAAGAACAAGAAGAGCACCCCCTGGACCTAACACCCCCACTCCAGATCTTTCCACCCATATGTCAGGTAAACATTCAAAGTGGAGTGGGCTCAGGTGGAACATAAATCAGTATTTGAGCTAAGTTAAGTTTGTTGAGTTAATTAAGATGGACATGTCTTTTGAGTTAACAGCAGTAAATATGAAGCTTCAATCAAAGTTTGCTGAGGGTCAAATAAGCTCATTTATTTTTTGACATCAGTTAGCTAAGAGATGACTAAAACTGATGGTTAATTGTCTGCCTCAAAGTTTTAATGGGTAATTATTAAAGTAGTTTTCAAATTCCTTGGTAACCTGAAACTTTAAAGTTTTGCTTGGATGACAAATGAAATTAAATTATGAACATCTAGGTCTTAACCAAATAAGATAAAGCACTAAAACATTGAGTACTTGATATAGGTTTATGCTTTTGACTTCTTACTGCAAAGAAACAAAGAATATTTAAATCTGTTGGTAAGCATGTTTTGTATTTAACTGATTCATAAATTTGCCATCTACAGAATTCTATTGTAACTGTTCACAATTGGTTAATACTTAGCCATCACTAGAGACTGAAGTGTTTCTAAGAATAAAAAATAAAATTCTGCTAACTGTAACTAAGACTGATGGAAGGAAGGGAAACAACCCTATATGTGAAAAAGTAAGAGATACATAAGAAAGATAAGGAATGGGAATACATTTTGTTAAAGGTAAGAGAAGGTAATTTTGTACTAAATGAGATGGTTGTTTGGAAGAAAATGGCTTGGGACAAAACCTGGATGCAAAAGAAAGTTGTAAAAGGTTTGTGAAGGGAAATCTTCAGAAAAGAAATTTTAGGTATGGTCAGGGCGGACTAAGATTAAAATAAATTTTAAAATGTAACACATCAGAGTGGTAAATACACATGGAATGACTCCATGTATCTAGACTACCAAAAAAAAAGCCATAATGTTTTTATTAAAAGTTTTAATGTTGTCTGAAAAACCAGAGGAAAGGCAGTTGACTGATAGTAAGTTAAAAAAAAAAAAAACTGTACACACAAAAAAGAGGGCCTAAGAGAATGAATAGTTTTGTCTTAAAGTAAAAATGTCTGGTTACACCAGAACATGAAAGGAGATAGTAAATGCTAAACTTGAGGATATATAGTATGTCGTAGAAGGCTTGGGGAAGTGACTTTTATTTGCCTTGGTTTATAGGTTTGAAAGGAAACAATGAAATATGTTAAAAATTTGACCATATTAGATCATTTTTGATGGATTTATTCACAAGGAGGGAAAAAAGATTAATAAATCTTTTCCTATAAAATGTTTCTGTTCAAATGAAGCATAGTATTTAAGGAAGGAAGGCTAAAGCCCTGTGTCACGGCAAATCTATATTGGTGATCCACTCAAGTAAATGTTGACTATTATGTAAACTAAAAGACACTGGTTAAAAAAAAAAAAAATCTGCTTTCTCTCTGTTCAAAAAGACAAAGTTTTCTTAGATTAATTGATCTGCTGTTAAAAAGAGAATGTAAATGGTTTTCTCTTTGCCTGCCCAGAGAAACCAGTTTCTATGTTTTGTTTCATCAGATCTTAAACATCCATAATCCTAAGATTTTAGTAATTGTTGACAAGTTTTAAATTGTAAATGAAATTTCTTTGACTCATAAGGCTTTTCCTTGGTATACTAAGTTACTCAGGAAATACTCCTTAACCAATGATAACCCTTGGGTTACATTTAGGTAAATGCTATAACTATTATAGAGATTCTATGCATTTCCTAAAGTTTTAACCTTTTGATAAGGTCATCATTTGATATTTCAATTATTGAAATGTTATGTGTCACAGAAGTAACCTGATTTTCTTGCCAGTTAAATTGTATACTCTCATCTCCTCAACTCTTTAGCCATATCTATTCTGAGTTTTTGTCACTTATAATTGTTTTAATTCTCTTATAAGTTTCACCTTAAAGGAGATTCATATAAAGGACTTTCAGGACAAATACAGGTATTTGATATGTTAAAAATTCTAAAACTGAAATGGGTAAGAATTTCCAGAAGTAAAAGCTGCATTCGGACTAAACCAGAATTAGTAACATGGGACTAAATGAACTAGAAGATTATAATGTTGTATCTGTTATTTTAAACATTGCTGGTTCTCTAATGTTTGCTCTTCCAGACTAAGAAAACTTTTTTCTTAAGATGTCTGTGACCTGGGGCGCCTGGCTGGCTCAGTGGGTTAAAGCCGCTGCCTTCAGCTAGGGTCATGATCCCAGGGTTGTGGGATCGAGTCCGGCATTGGGCTCTCCGCTCTGCAGACAGCCTGCTTCCTCCTCTCTCTCTCTGCCTCTCTGCCTACTTGTGATCTCTGTCTATCAAATAAATAAATGGAATCTTTAAAAAAAAATAGATGTCTGTGACCTACAGAAATGTAAAAATATTCATTTGTAAACAAATCAAAGCATTCAACTTTTCTCTCTGTCTGAACCCTCTGAAACTCAAAAGGTCTCAGCAAGTATTCTTTCTTCCATGGTAATCGGTCATTTGCCTAAGTTCAATAAGAATCTGTTCTCCTTGTAACAGGACACCACTGGAAACACTGGTTATTTTACCAAGGCTTAGACTGGAATGTCATATTTTAGAAAGACTCGGATATAACCAGACAACTTAAAGGAACTAAGGTTGACTTTATAAAACCTGGAACTGTAAAGCCCCTTGACTGTTGGCCTGATACCTTGCTTACAGGGTTCCCAGCAGCCTCACCAGGTGAGTAAAGGATGCCTCTTCCTGGAAGGTGCAGGAACCTCAAGATACATTGGGGACCTCAGGAAGAGGAATTTGCCCCAATTGGTATTGCAGGCATGTCTGATGACAAGTATATGGCTTGGTTTCTGGCTTGGAGAGTTCAACCTAGAAATTCCTTATAAGGTGTTCCAGCAAAGCAGATTCTAAAAGATCTGTATAATCACTCACTGTTCTTGCTGAGCTTCTGTAAAGAGATGGAGAGGGAGGTGGAACCACATCCTTACCAACCCTGAGACTTGGTTTGTATATACCGCCACCAAGTGGGAAAGTTGGAAGGACCATTTGCTATCATCCTCTGGAGGACCAGAGGGATTCCAACATCTTACTGCAGGGATGGTATAAAAGTTTGTTCAACTGGTCTCCATGGATGACTTCTCTAATATCAGCAATTACAAGTCCCCTGGTTTTACTATTACTAATGCTACTTTTTGACCTTTGCATTATTAACACCCTAATATCATTTGTACAAGAAAATTGGGATGATTAAAATGTTAGTCTTATAAACTCAATATAACCCCTTACAATAAGAGGACATAAAACTGGCTAAAGAGTCAAAGAACTGACTAATCTTCAAAGAAAAGGGGGGAATATTAGGGCCAATTTAATGTTAAAACCTGTTTAACTATTAGGGCCTGCTTAGAGTGACTCCATGTTGCATAGGTAGCCATATTGTTGTTTACATCTACAGACTTCATTCAGGGAATAAACGCCCCAGTAGTTCCTGGTATCAGTTCCAGGTATTGATTCTGGGAGTAAATACCTTATCAAAAGAAGCCACGTACCTTGGGTCTGTGGTTATGCCCTATAAAACCAGCCTGTAAGATCGGGACAGGGTCGCTCTCTTCGGAGGTGGCCCTGGCCAGTTAGTGTGACTTCTAATGCTTGGCATAGAGTAAAGCTTTGCATAACTTTCACTTTGTCTCAGTCTCATTCCTTTGATAATAGACCCCAACAAGAGACTTGAAGCAGAGGCTGGGTCTGCAGTCCCTTCCCTTGACCATGATTCTTTCTGTCTTGACTATCCTGTAGACTTCATGGTGGCTTATAAATGCCCCAACTTGTGCATTTATAGTGAATCAAATTTGTGTGCATGTTTGTGTGTGCATGTGGATGTAGAGTGTGTATTTATATAATCTACTGATTCTGCTCCCTGAGTCAACCCTGATGATACCAATTTTCAGTGTCACTATATAATAACATATCTAAAACAAATTTGGTGCCTTACCTATTTGAAATTTGTGTAGATGTTCACATTTTATTTTTTTTTATTTTTTAAGATTTTATTTATTCATTTAACAGACAGAGATCACAAGTAGGCAGAGAGGCAGGCAGAGAGACAGGAAGGGAAACAGGCTCCCTGCTGAGCAGAGAGCCCAATATGGGCTCAATCCCAGGACCCTGGGATCATGACCCAAGCCAAAGGCAGAGGCTTTAACCCACTGAGTCACCCAGGTGCCCTGGATGTTCACATTTTAAAGAAGAAAACGTATTCCCTACTGCTGTGATTTTAGTCATAGATACTGTCAGAGGCCAGATAGAATGGAAGTAGTATGGCCTGTGGCCAACCTAGGGAGTCCAATGACATTCAAACATTTAATGAAGAAATCATGGACATTCAAACAAAGTTAAGCAATGTGTTGGTCAAAGAAAATACACCTCCACAGTATTCTACCCACCGGCCATGTGTTTTTACTATGAATGACAGATACCCTGTGTTTTCTTACAACAATTGGCTTTGTACCATGCTGCCTCTACCTTTTTCCACAGCTCCCTGAACCTGTGCTTTGACCTTTAGCTGCAGCCAGTAAACATTGCTCTACCCATAGAAAGAGCAAGGGGAAGAAGTTAGAGAAACTATTGCAGAAAGGACCTTGTAAATTTTTTCAGTATTTTATAATTTTTCATCTCTTAGGACACCATCTCCAATAATTGATTGGATGCATAGCAGAAGCTTCCTGACTTCTGACACACATTTCCTCTTACTGAGATATGAACTGTGCATTGTTATAAAGTTGAAAATAACAAATATTAGATATCATTGTAATATAATGTATCTTTATTTTATTTTCATTTTATGGTTTCAGATCCTACTAATATAAAGCATGAAGATACTCCATTTCATAAAATACATTTAAAAAAATTAACATTCATGCATGTATCATATAAGGGGAGAAGTTTTAATAATTGCTTTATTTCAAATCTGTAATAATTCCCTGGGGTGAAGACTTATCATACTACCAATTATCCCCTAGCTGTTATATATCCAATCTTCCTCAGACTTTGATAGCACTAGTACTTACTTTTTATATCATTGATTCTTTATGTGTAAGATATTTGGAATTTGACCTATATATAAATTAGATATGTTCTAGCACCTCTGAAAATTCAGTGTTTCCTTCCCACAGGAAGGAAAACTCCCTTTTGAAAAAAGAAATGAAGGAATAAAAATCTTGTGTGCCTTTGACTTTATCAGTAATGACTCCAGTGTGTGTGATTTCATCTTACCAGAGAGCACCTGGCCATTGCATGACAGAGTTTACTTCAAATGTTTGCTAGCTAAAGGGAAATTTATTTTTATTAATAAGGGTCTATTTCCATTCCAAGGTCACTGATACTGGTGCATAAATTTTCCTGTTTCTCACTTTCTTGACTGAGTAGCAGTAAATGCAGGAGCTACAGGACCTACTCTGACACCTCTCATTGAACACAACATTTCAGTAATAACTAACTTCAAAAATTTTTTTCTTTAGTATTTTTATAGAAGTTGAGGATAGGCATGATCTCCCTGGGTGTTGGAGAGGAATACTGCCATACAACGGAAGACTTTCTGAGCAAGTATCTGCCATATCTGATCCAATGAGTCTATCTCTTGTTGTATGTAAGGGAGTGTCCACATAATGTAGAAAGTATGTATATTGCACAGAGCCATGGCGATCAGGCTCACTTCTAGCCTTAACTTTGGAATCAGTAGCGAACAAAAGATGGGTTTCCCAAAAAGCTGTATTTGCTTAGTAAAGACTAGGAATGGAGGAAGTAGCAACAGGTGAAGCTCAAAAATTAGCAGTCAACTGTAGTACAGCATGTTGGCTGGTGCTCCTAAAGGATATACTCTGCCATCACCTGGATGTTCAGTGAACACAATGGTATGAGCTACTGGAATAAGCATTTCCATTCCACTGTATATTTGTGAAGAAATCCACCACTTCTGTTTCTGAAGATACAATAGTCCATCTGAATTTCAGTTTTCATGACACTCAGTTTCCTGAAGCATGGAAGTTGAGGATATCCTCCTCCTTCTTCCTTAAGATATCAGTGGTTCTAGACCTTGTGAAAATTTCCTTAAGGTTATGACAGCAATAAGTAATATTGCTATCTATACCACTTTCTGAAACATGGAAAAATGAATATGACAACTTTTATTTCATGTCCATCTAATAAGTAGAAAGTAGAAACTTACTAAATTTTTAAAAAAAATTTACATATTTATTCTTGAAACAATGGTGGGGAGGGACAGAAGGAGAGAGAAACTTAAGAGGACTCCATGCTGAATGCAGAGCCCGAGGTAGGGTCAATCTCATGAGACTGAGATCACAACCTGAACTGAAACCAAGAGTCAGACATTTAACTGACTGCACCACCCAGGTGCCCTTAACTTGCTAATGTCTTAATCTGTGTAACTCAACTTTTTACCTGAGCATCTACTCATTTTCTTATTTAACTTGTCTTCTCATTTTTGGAATGCCTATTCATTTAATTGCCCATTTTATAATTGGATTTCCTGATTTTTGTATGCTTTAAAGGAGTTCTTTTCATCTTCAAGATACTAAACTGTTGTTTATAGATCCTGCAAATATTTTCTTGTAGTGCGTTCATGTTTCTTAATTATGTGATTTGAGTACTTTACTAAACAGAAACTCTTAATTTTGATATAGTCAAATGCTACCATTTGGCTTCTGTTTTTCTTTTTTTTTCTCAGTCTTGTGTAATTAATCCTATATCAAAGTTTATCCACCAGGAATATAGGAATGAGAAGGGTGGGGAGACATCCTAAAGAAAGCAACACTGGAGCTAAGCTAACACTTTACCCCTAAGCTAAAGAGACAAAGGGCAGAGGGAGGAGATGTTGCTACATGAAGCCATATAGGAGAAGCAGGACTCCTGAGAGGATCTTGGGTTATTTAATCCAGGCTAGATTAAACAAAGAACTCCCATTTAACAGTTATATTTAGATTTTGAATAACTGCTCCTCCCAAGATACCATAATTATCAAAAATATGCTTGATTATTGCTTTACCTTCTTCTAGTCTCCTGACAGCAACTTTCATTGGCTTAAGTCAACCAGAAGACAGATGACAAAAGATCCTGAAAAATATAGCTGATAGACTCAGAAAATAGATCTGAGGGCAAATAGGCTGAAGAACTAATATGGAATCACTTCTACATGAATTTTTAATTACTCAATTTTCTGTGGCTATTCCAGGGATGGTTTCTGCCAATCATGTTAGTCCTTATGGAGAAGAATTAAAACTAAAGTATAAAATATGAAAGCTAGAGTCTGTGGTAGGCTGCATAAGAGCCATAAAGAGCTGTGAATTTGCCTTAAATTTACCTGTTTGTGGCAAAAAGAATTGCTTGTGCTTTTATTTTTGTTTTTAATTTTTTAATTTAAATTTTATTTTAATTCTAGTTAGTTACATACAGTGCTATATTAGTTTCAGGTGTATAATATAGTAATTCCAAACATCATCCTGTACTCGTCATGACAAATGCACTCCTTAATCCCTACCACCTATTTCAATCCATCCTCCTATCCAACCCCTCTGGTAACCATAAGATCTTTCTGAAGCAGGGGGTGTTTTTTCCTTTCTTTTTCTCTCCCTGTCTTCCTCCCCAACCCCTGCTTTCAGCCTCCCCCTTATGTTCTTTTCCCTTTGTTTCTCATTTGTTTCTTAAATTCCACATATGAGTGAAATCTTATGGTATTTGTTTTTCTCTGCCTTATTTCACTCAGCATTATACTCTCTAGCTCCAACCATGACATTACAAATGGCAAGATTTCATTCTTTTTTGTGGATGAATACCATCCCACTGTGCATGTATGTATAGATAAATAGAGAATATCTTTATCTATCAATCAGTGGACACTTGGGCTGCTTTCATAATCTGGCTATTTTAAATAATTCAGTTTTAAACATATAAACCAACAGTGCATAAGTTCTCCTTTTTCTCCAAATCCTTGCCAACACCTTTTGTTTCTTGTATTATTGATTTTAGCCATTATGACAGGTATGATGTGATATATCATTGTTTAGATTTGCATTTCCTTGAGGATAAGAGATGATGAGCATCTTTTCATGTGTCTGTTGGGCATCTGGGTGTCTTCTGCTCATTTTTTAATTGGATTGTTTTTTGGGTGTTGACTTTCATTAGTTCTTTATATATTTTGGTTACTAGTCCTTTATCAAAATATCATTTGCAAGTATCATCTCTCCCATTCTGTCTTTCACTGTGCAAAAGCTTTTTATTTTGATGTAGTTCCAATAGTTTATTTTTGCTTATGTATCCCTTGTCTCAGGATACATATCATGAAAGATGTTGCTATGACCAATGTCAAAGTAATTACTGCCTGTGTTCTCTCTTAGGATTTTTATGGTTTCAGGTCTCACGTTTAGGTCTTTAATGCATTTTTGACTTATGTTTGTGTATGACTTAAGGAAGTCCATTTTTTTTTTTCCTTTTGCATATAGCTGCCCAGTTTTCCCAACATCATTTGTTGAAGAGACTGTCTTTTCCTCATTGGATATTCTTACCTACTTTGTTGACAATTAATTGGCCATACAATTGTTGGTTTATTTCTTGGTTTTTCTTTTCTGGTCTATTGATCTATGTGCCTATTTTTTGCCAATATCATATTATTTTGTTAACCACAGTTTTGAGCTATAACTTGAAGTCTGGAATTGTCATGTCTCTGGCTTTATATTTCTTTTCCAAGATGTATTTGGCTATTTAGAGTCTTTTGTGGTTCCATACAAAAAATTTTTTTTAGATTTTATTTATTTATTTATTTGTCAGAAAGACAGCACAAGCAGGCAGAGAGACAGGTAGAAGCAGAGAGAGCAGGCTCCCTACTAAGCAAGGAGCCCAATGCGGGACTCGATCCCAGGACGCTGGGATCATGACCTGAACGGAAGGCAGTGGCTTAACCAACTGAGCCTCCCAGGTGTCCCTCCATACAAATTTTAAAGTTGATTGTTCTAGTTCTGTGAAAAATGCTATTGGTATTTTGATAGGGATTACTTTAATTGTGTACATTGCTTTGGATAGTGTAGACATTTTAACAATATTTGTTCTAATTCTTCCAACCTGTGAGCATGGAATGTATTTCCATTTCTTTGTGTTGTCTTCAATTTCTTTCATTAGTGTTTTATAGTTTTCAGAGTATAGGTCTTTCACCTCTTTTGTTATTTTTTTTCCTAGGTATCTTATTGTTTTTGGTGCACCTATAAATGTGATTGTTTTCTTGATTTCTTTTTCTCTCTCTTTTTAAAGATTTTATTTATTTGTTTGATGGAGAGAAAGCACAGTTTTGGGGAGGCAGCAGTTAGAGGGGGAGGGAGAAGCATTCTAGTTGCTGAGCAAGGAGCCTGATGTGGGGCTTGATCCCAGGACTCCAGGACCATGACCTGAGCTGAAGGCAGATGCTGAGCTAACTAAGCCACCCAGGTACTCCTTGATTTTCTTTCTGCTGCTTCATTATTGGTGTATAGAAATGTTTTAGGTTTCTGTACACTGGATTTACTGAATTAGTTTATCAGTTCTTACTTTTTTTTTGTGTGTGTGTGTGTGTGTGTGTGTGTGATCTTTAGGATTCTTTGTATTTAGTATCATGTCATCTACAAATAGTGAATGTTTTATTTATACCTTACCAATTTGGATTCCTTTTGCTTTTGTTGTTTAATTGCTGTGGCTAGGACTTCCAATACTATATTGAGTGAAAGTGGTGAGAGTGTATGTCCTTGTCTTGACCTTAGAGGAGAATATCCCAATTTTTCTTCATTAAAGATGATGTCTGCTGTGGGTTTTTCAGAGATTGCCTTTATTAAATTGAAGTGTGTTCCCTTTAAATGTATTTTGTTGAAGGTTTTTTTTTTTTTTTAAATCAGAACTGTATTTATACTTTGTCAAATGTTATTTCTGCCTCTATTGAAAGGATCAGATGATTCTTATCTTATCTCTTATTGAAATGAGGTATCACATTAATTTGGAAATATTGAACCACCCTTGCAACCCCAGAAAAAAAATCTCACTTGGTGGTGGTGAATGATTTTTTTTTTTTAATGTCTTGTTGAATCTTGTTTGCGAGTATTTTATTGAAAATTTTTGCTTCTATGTTCATAAGAGATATTGGCCTAAAGTTCTTTCTCTCTCTTTTTTTTTCTTAAAGTTCTCTTTTTAAGTGGAGTCCTTATCTGTTTTTTTTTTTTAAAGATTTTATTTATTTATTTGTTAGAGAGAGAGAGTGCGCAAGCACAGACAGAGTGGCAGGCAGAGGCAGAAGCAGGCTCCCTGCTGAGCAAGGAGCCCGATGTGGGACTCGATCCCAAGACACTGGGATCATGACCTGAGCCAAAGGCAGCTGCTTAACCAACTGAGCCACCCAGGCGTCCCTTTAGCATCATTTTTACATGAATTAAATACATTTGATTTCAAACACAGACACCACACACACACACACACACTCCAAAACAACGTGTAAAGAAAAATGTATTGTTTAATTATTTTTAGAGGTTGTGCATTTGAAGGATTTAGCTAGTATTAAAGCTGGCATTATTTAAGTCATCTAATGTTTTTCCAAAATCTCTAGAATATTGAATAAATAATGTGTGAAAGAAATTTGCACTGTAAAATGTAATTAGAAAGTACTAGATACTGGAAAAAAGTCACAGTATAATTTTAAAGATGTATAATATAGGTGTAGATTACCTGAAAATTCCAGATACTTTGGAAATATAACTAAAATATAATAATTTAATGTGTAAAATTGTCATTGATATTATTTGGCACAATTACTGCATATAATATAACTTCATATACTGCTGATAAAATATAATTATTTAATTGTGTAACATTTTATAGTAAAACATAACTTTTCTTTGACGTTTATGTCAAAAATATGTCCAATAGTTAAGGATTTTATTTATTTATTTTAAAGCATTTATTTATTTATTTTAGACGAAAAGAGAGAAAAAGGGAGAATATCAAGCAGGCTTCCCCACTGAACACAGAGCCTGATGCAGGATTTAGTCTCACAACCCATGAGATCATGACCTGATTCTAAACCGAGAGTTGGGTGCTCAACTGACTGAGCTACCCAGGTGCTGCTAGTTAAGGATTTTAAAAATAAGCCTGATGCTTGGGGTGCCTGGGTGCCTGGGTGCCTCAGTGGGTTAAGCCTCTGCCTTCAGCTTGGTTCATGATCCCAGGGTCCTGGGATCCAGTCCCACATCAGGCTCTCTGGTGGGGAGACTGCTTCCTCCTCTCTCTCTGCCTGCCTTTCTGCCTACTTGTGATCTCTCTCTCTCTCAAATAAATGAATAAATAAAATCTTAAAAAAAAAATAAGCTTGATGCTTTATTTATATATGTATAAAAGATTCCTGAATCTAAGCCTGAGCCACTAAAGGTAAAAATAAGACCTTTTTATGGAACCAATGCTCTTTCAACACTCATTTCTATATTATGTGACAATATATATATATAAACACCAAAAAAATAATGCTGAACTTGACCTACTCAGGAATAAACAATAAATGTAGACGGTGTTTCAATTAGCAAGTTTTCCTCTCTGGAAATGGCATCAAATAGAGTGATTTTGTTTTATTTTTTAATGTGGCAGATAGTGTCCCTTTTGAAAATACAGGGTAAAAGAACATTTTTATAATCACATTAACACAATAATCAAAGGAAAAATATCTCTGAAAAGCCAAAGAAAAAAGCATATAGTACAGGTGTTTTTTTGTCTTTCTACTTTATCTTTTTTCCCCTCCTCTAAATGAATAAGGAGAAAAAGCTTCTTTGGCTCCCTATAGTGTACATTGTTTCTGGCAGAGTTAATATACTATGGTTTCTGCCCTCAAATTTTCACAAACTATTACAGATTGCAAGAACATTTTGGTCTCTGCGCAGCATTTCAAGTCAAACATTACAGTTTGGTAGAGCATTTCTGTGATTAATTTCAAGCAACAGTACTGGTGTTATGGCTATCTTTTAGAGATTGAAGTGCTGCTAAACTGAATAGGAGATCCAATATTGTAAGAAAAGCCTATTGGATTACTCCAAAAAATGTGGTCAAAGAAAATAACCTAATATTTATTTTCTCAGTAAATTTCTATGTCATATTTGTATTTATTTTATATACAAGGATTTGTCAAACCTAATTGATGAAATTATTAAAATATGCAGAACCGGTTAAAGAAATCCATGTGCTAGAAATGTTGAGATGGAAAAGGAAATAGATATTTAGGAAAAAAAACAAAAACACCTTACCAGATTCAAATACAACATATACAAAGGTATTAAAGAAAGAGAAGTAAGAAGGTTCAAACCCATAAAAAAATAATAAAGGATTATAAACTGGTAAAAATTTAAAAAAAAGAAGGAAAAATAAAGTAAAAAGACAAAACATATGCACTGTTTGTTTTTTTTCCTTGACCTTTCAGAGATATTTTTCCTTTGAAATAAATAATAAATAAATAAATAATAAATACTTTTGCTTTATTAACAAATCCACACACATAAAAATGTATAATCCATTCCTGTTTAGCTTTAAAATACAAAAGAAAAAGAAAAATAATATATTTAAATGAATATAAGTAAATAGTATTTAAGAATTTAGGTAGTATTTTTGATAGGGTATGATAAAATACAATAAAGAATGAATATAAAACAGCAGTAAAAATAAAATCAAAGAAATTAAAATGTCCAGATAGTAAATGGATTTTATACTAATATTCAAATGATATTAAATGTTTAATTCATAAGGGAATAAAACAAATCAAACCTAGAATATATATAAAAAAAGGCAAAGCCTCATTATATTGTTTTCCTTTAAGGAATTAAAGATAATGCTATTGTATAAACAGAATATTTTTAAAAATGTGTTTGTAAAGAGGTCATTCATGCCTTTTGACATCTGTTTATATTCATCAACAAATGAATATCCACAGTATATAATAATCTTAGTTATTGAGTTTACTCTTTCAGTGTAGCTATTAATCAAATTAAATTTCTCATGTACTCTAGGATATTGCTCTAGCATTCCCAATTTTGTCTTCCACGTTTTATATATACATATATATATATATATATATATAAATTTATTTATTTTATTTATTTATTTTTGTCTGAGGTCCCACAACACAGTGGTCTGGGAAGGGCATATCTACCAAAGTGTGGGTGTGAGGGGATGGGAGGGTGGAGGATATGTGTTGCTATGAGCAAGGTAGGTAGTGAGTATGAGTTCCTTGCTGGTTCCTTCACTTGGCCTTGTGTTTATGCTGGGGTTAAGGCAGGGAAATGGTGCCTGGCAGCTTCTTTGTTCCTGGAGTGGTCTCCTTGTGATCTCTGCCCCTCCAGACCATGCTCTGAGATGAGTAAATAACTCCCTCTCATCTGCCCCTGGTGTTTTTCAAACTGCTGCTTCCTCCCTATGTCTCTGCTGGCTGTTTGTCATGCTGTCTCCTTAAGGGTGGGGACTCTGCTTCTTAATGCCCTCTGAGGTCTTCCAGAGTGGAGCCCACAGATTTTTAAAATTCCAGGCCTTAAGTCCTGTTGGTTGTGAGAACTCACAAGATTTGGCCCCTCTTGCTTTCTTTTTCTTTCTTTCTTTTTAAATGCGTGTTTAAGATTTTATTTATTTATTTGACAGAGAGAGATCACAAGTAGGCAGAGAGGCAGCCAAAGAGAGGGGGAAGCAGGCTCCCTGCAGAGTAGAGAGCCTGAGGGGGCTTGATCCCAGGACCCTGAGATCATGACCCGAGCCTAAGGCAGAGGCTTAATCCACTGAGCCTCCCAGGTGCCCCCTCTTGGTTTCAAAGCCAAGTGTTATGGGGATTTGCAGCCTCCCCAGTCTGACAGTCTGTTTTTCACCTTCTCCATACTACCAGCTCCCTCACTACTGCAGAAGGTCATGATGCATTTTGCCCCCAGACTGTATCTTTGCCCTTCCTACATTCTTAGATGTGATCTTTTCTCTACTTTTAGTTGTGGGCTTTGTTCTGCCAGTCTTTAGATTGTTTCGTGGGTTATTTATGCTGATGTGAGTGTTATCTAGTTGTACCCATGGGATAAGGTGAGGTAGGGTCCTTCTACTCTGCTATCTTCCTAGACTCCACTCTCTTATGATATATTTTTAATAATGCTTAACTTAAGGAGCTTGCCTTGCTGTTTTCATTAATTCTCTTCAGAATTTTTTTACCTTCATTTACCTTCCTGTAGGTAGAATATCAAAGAGTTAAAGTCAGAAAAGAGCTGGAAGGCATAGAATGCCAATATAAGTAATTAGATACTAAAACTATATTTGTTCAGTGAATGAGTGTATAGGCAAATATGACATGAGAGAAAGAAGGCTTATGATCTCTAATCTATAAGGGTATAGTGAGAATTTTTTATTTAAAAATAAACGTAATTTCAGAATTCACTAAGACTTACAAAATCAAATAGAAAACAAGAAAATATATTAAAAGTATGAGTCTAGGGGTGTCTGGGTGGCTCAACTGGTTAAGTGGCTGCCTTTGGCTTAGGTCATGATCTCAGGGTCCTGAGATTGAGCCCCATATTGGGCTCCCTGCTCAGTAGAAAGTCTGCTTCTCCCTCTGTTGCTCTCCCTGCTTGTGCTCTCTTGCTCACCCTCTCTTTCTCTCAAATAAATAAAATATTAAAAAAAAAGTATGAATCTAAATTTGAGATGATAGCAAAATAATTAGCTAAATTCAAAGAATTCCCTTTATGTAACAGGGAATATGCTATTATTTTATATAGGTTACTTATTTAAATTCCAACAAAAATTATTTGAGATAATATTCCATTGTATTGATGAAGGGCTTGCACATATCAACATGACAGAGGTGACAGAATCATTAAAAGAATTCTTGAGACCATCTGTTTCTGGAGAGAGTGATTGGTTCTTCCCTATAAATTTAGATTAAATTTTTTGAATAACTGTAACAGTAAACACTAATTTCAGTTCAGTTGACCAATGAATAAGTCTAACTTGATGGATATATGAATCACTAGCTTTGAAGTTTCACTTGTACATGTTACTGTTTACTATCTGCAAATAATAAGCCCAAGGTACACTCTGGCAGTACCAAGAGGATTTTTCATTAGATCAGTGTAAAATAGGAACAGTAGAAGTTAACCATCATTTATACATATCATAAGAGAAAAAAATTGTAAATATTCCCAAATTATTCCCCATTCTAAAGGAAATAATATACATATGTATTTTGCATGAAGAATGCAAAGACATAGAATTCATCCATTATTTACATATTGGTTGAAAGTCAGTTTATGTGCCTTTTGATTGGGAACATGGGACAGCTGCCTGGTCCCATGGTCAAAAGGTGGAGAAGAACTTCACTGAGAGCCATATTACAAAGCATAGTTCAATAAAATTGAGTATTACAAAATAATACACACATTTTAGGTGAGATCTGAGTAAGCCTTCCATTTTTTTGTTGCTGTCAATCTGTTGAAAGAGAGGCTTGTCATTTTTGTTTAAAATAGTAAAAGTGTTTTCAAATGAATGTTTTTGTGACAAGGTGGACTCTTAAATTGTCTTCTGCATCTTGCAGTTTGACCATTAATCATATAAATATGGAGCAGTAACATTGATGATGCGTGTTTCTAGCTGTAACAAAAGCAACCTTGTCACAAACATCAGTTATATATTCAGCAAGAAATATGAAAGTAACACAATATTATTTTGGCTCTAGGGAAGGACTTACTCATATTGTTCACTAGAAAATACACTTTTAAATTATTTCTGTTGAGAAAACTGGCAGTTTATCTTTCACTTGTAGTATCCCATCCCTCACTGCCATAAGTCTGAGGAAGGGCCTACAGAAATTGACTAGAGGTCTCCTAGCAGGTTGTATCTCACCTGGCTGTCATCTTCCTAGTATTCAATTTTTGTACCTGAGACATACAATCTTTTTTTTTTTTCTTTTTTAGGCAGCAGGCAAGTGAAAGGAAGGTGGTGGGTGAAGCAGAGGGATAGAAAGAATCTTAAGCAGGCTCTCATGATTCTGAGATCATGACCTGAGCCAAAACCATGAGCCTGATGCTTAACCCACTGAGCCATAAAGGCACCCCCCAGATATTCTTAATAATTGCAAAATAAACAGGGAGTCTTCAACTGGATTCACAGCTGAATGAGACTGTCTTAAAAGACTTCAAAGTGCAGTAGGTGGGGGGAAAAGACATGTAACCATATAATAATTCAGATTTTTTTAAGCATTTAGATTAATCATATTACAAATCTTGAAAATCTGTAAAAGGTAGAGTTCCAGAAGGATTTGCATTTTTTTCTTGTTTTTCATATTGCTGCAGCATTTTAATCAAACAATTTAACTATTTTACTACCTCAAATGAAATAGATCATTTATATTTATATTTTAAAAACTCAAAAGTTTTGCTAACAATTTATTAATCTAACCAGTTTTATTGTATTTCCTTTGTTGTGTTAGATCCTGGCCTATGGATTAGTTGCCCAAGAGAGATTTTGAGCAATTATCTAGGTAAGGACAGTGCCATCCTGTCCTCTTGATTTCCATTTCCTTCAGTCAGATGTTTTAGAGTTTTTTTCAGGGTTTGACTGAATTATTCACTAGCCAATGTGCTCTCTCCACTTATTATGTAGAGACAATATCTGAAGTGGCCCTCACCAAGGTGTCTTTTCCATATTCCTTAGAATTCTTACATAAATGAAAGAAATAGAATTTCATTGTAGCTTTAGTTACTGTCTGGATACATATGTTCTTATACAGAATGCACTAAAGTTTTAACATTATGGATAGCAAAAATTATAATTTTTATATCAGGATAGGCAGCAAATATATCAGTGCCATATATGAGAAAAGGCATATAGTTATTGGCTTTTTAAATTGCTCTTACTAATTTGTATATTCTTTACCAACATTCCTTTAGGAAAAGTGACTAAAATGAAGCTCTTTCTTGACTCCTTGATTTTTATTTATTTTTTTTCAAGAATAATATCTCCACGGGGATGCTGGGTGGCTCAGTTGGTTAAGCATCTGCCTCTGGCTCAGGTCCCATGTCAGACTCTCAGCTCAGTGGGGAGCCTGCTTCCCCCTCATTCTCTGCCTGCTTGTGTTCTCAGTCAAATAGATAAAATCTTTTAAAAAAGAATAATATCTCTACCATATCGCTGTATATTTTCTTAAAGCTTTGTTATGAGAACAACAAAAGGAAATGTTAGAAATGTGTGTTATAAAGTAATAGTGGGATATGTACAGATGTATTAAAACATCTCTTATAGTATCGATAAATCTTGGTATCTCTTCTGAACCATAGATAGGTATCACTTTATACCTTTCATCTAGATATTTTTCATCTAGATACTTTTATAAGGAAATCTATTGCCAGAGTAGTAAGGTTTTAGGTGGTAGCTCACTGTGATCTTCAGACAACTAGTGTTGTGTTTTTTACCACTATAAGTAAGTTTATGTTTTTTAGAGATTTATGTAAATGAATTCACACAATATGTATTCCTTACTATTTGACTTCTTTCACTCAGTATATTACTTTGATATTCATCCAAGTTTTAGTATGAAACAACAGTTTATTCCTTTTCATTACTGAGTAGTATTTTAATTGCTTTTTCTTAATCAATTATTTAGTTTCTCAGGTTATATCTATAACATCTTAGATAATTTTCTAAAAAATGTATTTTCTTCAATATGTTATATTGTTTAAAAAAAAAGACATTTCTACAACTTAGCCAAATTAGTGTACTCTAAAGGAAATGAATCTTAGAATTCATAGAATTCATTTGATATCATAATTGGAACAGTTGTTTTTTTCTCATGTGTAGCAAAAACTGTATATTTAAGGAAGAACAATAAAAAATGAAGCTCAAAAATATAGCTTTTTTGAGATACTGAGCAATAATAATGGAAAGTGGCCAAATTAAAATGAGAGGTATTTTTATTTGTTGATAAATAATATGATTAAGAAATGAAGTTCACTTGCCAAAAAGAATGATATACTAAATTTTTCAAACAGAATTTCACATAGTAAGATACTTTTCTCATGTGAAGTAAAGAAAAAAAGTAAACAAGGTTATTAGAATTAATTATTGAAGGGAACACAACCAATTTTTAAATGTTTCCACTAGAAAATTATTTTATGCCTGTTAGGCATGTAAATTGGGGTGCCATCTGGTTTTTAATAATATTATGATTCTCCAATGACTATATGAACAAATCACACTTCATTCAAATTAATTATAAAACTCAAATAGTCACAAACGAAGTTTCTGTTATTCCATGTAATTTGTACATCCTGGAACCACCCAAAATATGGCTGTGCCAATATAAAGGTACATAGTAGTTAACATAAAAAAAATTCTAAAGGAAATGAAGATGTGGTCATTAGATAAGATCAGCTTACAAATGGAGTATTTAGATTTTGAGAGTTTCTAGTATTCATTCAAAAATAAAATTAAGCAAAAATATAAAAAATAAAATGAACAATAATATATGAGATAAATATACAGTTGTGCATATCTGTCACACATGCCTAAGGTTCTTTAAAATAAGATGCTCAAGTTTGAGAGCAGGTATATATGAATAAATCACTTAATAGGGAGTAAGATTTTTACTACATTGTTTGCCCACCAGTGTTTATTTATTCATTCAGAAATATATTAAATACTTTTTATGAATAAATGCCAAGTTAGGTGTTGATTTGACATTTGTAAACAAAACAAATATATTCTGTCTTCATAGAGTTTATAATCTAGTTGGGATTCAGAAATTTACTTATATAAAATATGTAATTATAAAAAGTAGCCGCAGTGATGAATTAAGTAAAGAAATAATAGGGCAAATTACTATATACAGAGCTAGTGAAAGTGTCTGAGGAGTTCAATTTTCGCTGAGCATTAAAAGAACAGTTTATATGAGGAAAATAGAAACATAAAATATAGAAAGAGCTGCTCTTCTAGGGTAATTTTTAAAAAAGGTTTATTAGTATATTTTGGGAGGGAGAGAGAGCACCCAAGTGCGCAGTAGGGAGGGGTAGAGGGAGAGGCAGAGAAAGTCCCAACTAGACTCCACACTAAGCACAGAGCCCAACACAGGGCTTGATCTCATGATAGGGCAATATTTTTAAAAAACAATTATCTTTTTTAGTTCACACAGTCTTCTTTCAATAATACATCTGTATACATTACTAAATATTTAATACGTAATTCTAGTTACTTTGTTCCAATCTAAGTTAGCAAAGCATTTAAAAATGCAATTAAATTGGTTTATTTAGGGGGTAGGGGGTCCCTGGGTAGCACAGTCAGTTAAGTGTGGACTCTTGGTTTTGGCTCAGGTTGTGATCTCAGGGTCCTGGGATCAAGCCCCCAGTGTGGAGCCCAATGTATGGAGCCCCTGAATCAGGTTCTGTACTCTGCAGGGAGTCCGTTAAGGACTCTCTCTCTCCTTCTGCCCCTCCCACTTGTGTTCTCTCTCTCTAAAATAAAGAAAATTAAAAAAAAAATTTAAAAAGATGAATTTGGGGACGCCTGGGTGGCTCAGTGGGTTTAACCTCTGCCTTCAGCTCAGGTCATGATCTAAGGGTTCTGGGATTGAGCCCCACATTGGACTCTCTGCTCACCCAGGAGCCTGCATCTCTCCCTCTCTCTCTCTGCCTGCCTCTCTGCCTACTTGTGATCTCTCTGTCTGTCAAATAAATAAATAAAATCTTTAAAAAAAGATGAGTTTGTTCATTTTCAATTTTAAAATACCAAGCTCATATTTTATTCTGAGCAAAGATTCAATCCTTACAATAAGGATAAGTAAATAAAATTATAATAACAAGATGCTCTAATATTCAGTCCTATGTATCTGAATATCACTTGACATTTCCAATTGTCTGTTTGAAATTCAGGGTGTGTGAAATACCCTAGGGTCAAACTCAGTACTTCAAACTTAATATAACCAGAATTAAATCTAGCAACTACTTACCAAAATATATTTTTCCTTGCTCATTCTGTTAAAAATGACACCTAACATACAGTTTCAAAATTTCTGGGTGTGTAATAGCTTTTCCTCTGTTATCAATTATTTAAAAATTTAAAAGTTTGAGTGATTTAATGCCTTTTTACTGCAAATCAGTTTGTTTTCATTAGCAAGGCCACTGATGCATTTAAATCATCTTTATCTCTTGCTTCAATGTCTCTAACAAACAATTGTGTTGCTCACTAGTATTCCAAGGTGGGCTTCAGCTTCTTTAGATAAACCACTCACCTTGGTCTAAAGTAAGTTTGCTAAATCATAGTCCTTCTCACCTTACAAAACTATACTGATTAAATACTAGTCTCTGAAAGTACCCTATACTTTTCTGTTGTCTTTTGTGATACCACTTTTTCTTAACTCATCTATCAGGAACCAACAATTATACGTGTTTAACTCTTCCCCCTTCTAAAGGTTTCATTGTTTTTCTTAATAGGGTGTATCTTGTTATTTTTTTAAATGCCAGAGGTATTTATAGTTATAGAATTTATGGCATTTTACTTAAATTATACTTAGTAGCATGCATTCTATTTTCTCCTAATACATTGTGAGTTGTTTGAGAAGTGAAATAAAATAGCATATTGCATGAAGCACAAATTAGTGATTTTTTTGGTGGAGTTTAATTTTGAGAATTAAGTAAATTTCAAGTCTCACTTAATATATATCACTTAATGTAATATCAGCTCAAAGTGTAGTGTATATTTTGGTGAACAGAGATTGCTTAACTGACCTTTAAATAAGAAAGGGCTTGTTAAAGAATTCTTCCTTAATTGATTGCAACGTTAGCCTAAAGATCTGTCACTATGTGTACAGTTATGTTCTAGGTTGAAATGATCCTAGATATTGCAATGAGCAGGAAAACAAAGCTTCCACATCACAGTCACTTCTAATTGCAGTGGAATATCTTTTACTTAGTAAGTATTACAGAGTCTCTTCCAGTATACTCCTTAACAATTCAGATGAGGTATATTCAAGGAGTTCACTTATTACATTATAATCCTCTAAAGATAATATTAAAAATCTCAACTCAAAGTTTTAATATTATTTAGGGAACAGAGATCTCTCATGTGCTACTACATTCATAAACTATAAATTTATGTACATGTGTACAGTGTATTTATTCAGTAAAGTTGGAATATCCTGTAATAATCTATTAATAGTGTGCTTTCATTTACACTCTAATTTTTTTTTAAAGATTTTATTTATTTATTTGTCAGATAGAGAGAGAGCACAGGAGTGAGCACAGGCAGACAGAGTGGCAGGCAGAGGCAGAGGGAGAAGCAGGCTCCCCGCCAAGCAAGGAGCCCGATGTGGGACTTGATCCCAGAACGCTGGGATCATGACCTGAGCCGAAGGCAGCTGCTTAACCAACTGAGCCACCCAGGCATCCCTCATTTCCACTCTAATATGATCACTTGTACTTGTTAATGTATGTTCTTTAGTAATTTACATTCACATCAAGAGTGCACAAGTGTTCTCCTTTCCTTATTAAGACTTGCTATATATTGTCTTTTTGATGCCAGCTATTCTGACTGGTGTGTGGTGGTTTTGATTTTGCTTATTCCTCATGATTAGTGATGTTGAGCACATTTTCATATATCTATTGGTCACCTGTGTGTCTCCTCTGAAAAATGTCTATTCAGGTCCTCTGCCCATTTTTTAAAATAAGATTGTGTTTTTGGTGTTAAATTCTTTATGTATTTTAGATATTCACCTCTAATCAGATATATATTTTGCAAATATTTTCTCCCATTTACTACATTGTTCATACATTTATTTTTAATCTAAATATAGGTTCGTATTTAAAGTAGGTTTCTTATAGATAACAGATAGATAACAGATTCGTATTTAATGTAGGCTCCTTATAGATAACAGATGTCTTGTTTTTTTTTATCCAGTCTGACAGTTTCTTTTAATTGGTACATGGATCATTTCCACTAAAACTGATTACTGATATATTTTGATTATTATCTATCATACTTCTTAATGGTTTGTTTCTATTCTTTTTCTCTTCTTTGAGTTTTTATTTATTTTATTTTAAAAATATTTTATTTATTTGAGAGAGAGAAAGAGAGCACAGAGGCAGAGGGAGAAGCAGGCTCAAGGAGCCAAGAGCTTGATCTGAGGACAAGAATGTGATGAAAAAGATGGAAGTTTTAAAGTTTTTTTTTCCAGGGAAATTTTAAATATTACTGAGAGCCCAAGAGTCCTGAAACAAAGTGGTAATGCCAGTCAAAGGACATTTAGCAGAATCATTTCTGTTTATATGCCTCTCTCAGAAAAAGAATATTTACCCAGAGGACATGAAGACATGAAAATAATTAATACCAATCTATATGGGCAAAATTTTAAGTTTAAGAAGAACTTATTTTCTCCATTAAATTTGTTAACTCATGAATATTTTGTGTTTGAACTGTGAAAACTTGTAGAGATGTTTTTAATATTTAATATATAAACAAACCTATAGGTAGATAGATGCATCCAACATAACTACTGTAGCTATAATCATTTAACACAAATATTTTTCAAAACTATATGAAAATAAAATTTTTATATCTTTATTTGTGATTTTAAAGCATCTGGTTAAACCTAGCAGGAATTATTTTTCAATGCAGCATGAAACTCTTTTTCTGACTTTTCTTCAGGCATACAAACCTTGGGTGTCACAGGAGAGGTCACTGTAGACAAAGAGGAGTTTATGGGGATCATATTTGATTTCACTAGTTCCTTCTTCCTATTCTTTTTTTGATTTTTACTGCTAGAGTAGGTCTTTTATTTAGCATAACCAATCTAATGTTTCTGTACTTAGCAGATCTTGGAAAATTTTTACTCAGACATAAAATACTTTAAAAAAGTTCTTAAAAGTGTTTGTTTTCTAACTTGCTTTGTATTTTCTTTAGCATGGTTGACAGGTTTGTATGTTTCAGTGAAAACCTTAACAAAATCCCTACTCTAACTTAACAGAATCATTTCCAAAGCAGAAAAAAAAAACCATGCCAATCACAAAGTAGATAAAATAGACCTTTTTTTGCCCTCACTTTATTTACTTTCTAAAAGCAATATATAAATTTTTAAAGGTATCCATTTCTCTTTTCAGAAGGACGAAAATGGTTATATGAAGACTCATTTTCAATAATAATGGCTACACATTTACCTCATGTATTAAAAGCAGCAGTGCATGATGAAAATAGGAATCCTGTGAAGCAAGAAGTGAAGCTCTCATCTGTAACAGTGCAGATTGTATCTCCTATAAATTATAAAATAATACAGAAAAAATACAATTAAGCAAAAAGGGGCAAATAAAACTAACATGTTTATTTATATGTAGCATATTATTAATTTTAATAGGAGAAAGTCTGGAATTAAAAAAAAAATCTTTGGACATAAAATAACTAGTGATCTAAAAGAACAGTATTTCTTAGAATTTTTGTCATGTGAAATATTTTTTGTTAAACAGAATAATACCCAACTTTTGTATCAACATGGATGGGACTGGAAGAGATTATGCTGAGTGAAATAAGTCAAGTAGAGAAAGTCAATTATCATATGGTTTCACTTACTTGTGGAACATAAGGAATAACATGGAGGACATTAGGAGAAGGAAAGGAAAAGTGAAGTGGGGGAAATCAGAGGGCGAGACAAACCATGAGAGACAATGGATTCAGAAACAAACTGAGGGTTTTAGAGGGGAGGGGGTGGGATGTTGGGAGAGCCTGGTGGTGGGTATTAAGGAGGGCACATAATGCATGGAGCACTGGGTTTGGTGCATAAACAATGAATTTTGTAACACTGAAAACATCAAATTAAAAAAAAAAAACACTAAGTGCTGTACTAAAAAGCCACAATTACTTCTGTTGGGTAATACACTGCTTATTTATCTTACATTAATTTCCAGAGCAGGTCACAGGATTCATCTGAATCCCCTCCAAATGAGGACTCTAAGGCTCTGACTTCATTCTGTCATGTGACTTCTTTATACCAGGTTCTTTACTTTCAGCCACACTGGTAAGAAAAAGTGAGATAATGATCTTAAAGGCAAAATCCAAGAAAAATTTATCCATCAGCCAAAATTATTTAGAAATTCCTAATATACTTTTATTGATTTTGTGTAATATATGCTTCCTTAGGTCCAGGATTTGGGAGTTTTGAGGTAAGAGCTCTTTTATTTTACATTTTATTTTTAACTTCATCTTATTAAAAAGGTTTATATTAATGCCAATGAAATAAGGATGACCTAATCTTTTTGATTTAATATATTAAGGTCTGCTATAAAATAACTTTTACTAAATGCTCCTACTCTAAACCAATAGAAATTAAGATGAGAATCAGCACAGCAGACCCCACTCCCAGAAGACCAGCACAAACCTTTCATGCATACCAAGTCTACTGATCACAGAGTGCTGCAAAGCTTTAGCTCTAGGGGAAATTGGATATAGCTTCCTTTGTTTGTTTCTTTTTGGATTAAGAAAAGCAATTCTTTTTTAAATAAGATTTTTATTTATTTTTCATTTTTTGGTTCTAACTCCCTTTAACAGACCAAAACATATCTAGGATCTAGCTTCCTTTTTTTTTTTTTTGACCTCTTTTTAATATAGCAATTACTCTCAGGAGCAGAAATACAACAGGATTTTCTAATGATCTCTCTCTCTGTCAAACACACAGTGACCTTGACCAAATGACAAGATAGAGTAATTCACCTCAAAAGAAAGGACAGGAAGAAGTAAGATGTAACAGGGATTTAATCAGTACAGATATAAGCTAAGATATCTGGGATAGAATTTAAAACAATTATAAGGATATGAGCTGGGCTGGAAAAAAGTACAGAAAACATCAGAGGATCCCTCATTGCCAAGATAAAAGAACTAAAAACAAGTCAGGCTGAAATTAAAAATGCTATAACTGAGTTGCAAACCTGAATGCATGTCATGACAATGAGGATGGACAAAACAGAAGAATGAGTCAGTACTATAGAAGAAAAATTATGGAAAATAATGAGGGTGAAAAGAAAGAGGAAAGAAATATTTGGATCATGAATGTAGATTTAGAGAATTCAGCACCTCCAAGAAGCATAATGACATTTGTACCATGTCCGAAGATGGGGAGAGAGAAAAAGGGGCAGAAGTTTTATTTGAGCAAATTATAACTGAAAACATCCCTAATCTGGGGAAGGAAAAAGACATCAAAATCAAAGAAACAGATAGAACATCCAGTAAATTCAATAAGAACCAGTTATTACCAAGATATATGATGGTCAAATTCACAAAATACACAGATAAGGAAAGAATCCTGAAAACAGCAATGTTAAAAAAAGAAGAAAGGAAAGAAAGAAAGAAAGAGAGAAAGAAAGAAGAAAGGATAAAGAAAAAGTCCTAACCACCAAGGGAAGACAGTCAATCAAGTCCACAGATCTGTCCACAGAAACTTGGCAGGCCAGAAAAGAGCGCATGGTATATTCAACATGCTGACTGGGAAAAATATACAGCCAAAAATAATTTATCTAGAAAGGCTGTCATTCAGAATAAAGGAGACAAAGTTTCCCAGAAAAAACAAAAACTAAAGGAGTTCATAATCACTAAACCAGCCCAAAGGACTCTTTGAGTGGGAAGACCAAAAGCAACAATGATAGAAAGGAACAGAGAACATTACCAGAAACACCAACCTTACAGGTAACACAAAGGGACTAAATACATATCAATAGTCACTCTGAATGTCAATGCTCCAATCAAAAGACATAGGGTGTCAGAATGGATTAAAAAAAAAAAAAAAAAAAAAAAAAAAAAAAAACCAAGACCCATCTATATGCTGCCTACAAGAGACTCATGTTAGCCCTAAAGACACCTGAGGGTAAAAGTGAAAAGATGGAGATATTCAGTCATGCTAATGGATGTCAAAAAAAAAAGCCTAAGTAGAAATACTATATCAGACAAACTAGATTTTAAACAAAAGACTGTAACAAGGGATGAAGGAGATTATATTATAATTAAGGAGTCTATCCATAAAGAAGACCTAACAACTAATATTTATGCACCCAACTTGAGAATACCCAAATATATAAATCAATTAATAACAAACATAAAGTAACTCATTGATAATAATACAAATAATAGTAGGGGACTTTAAAATCCTACTTACAGCAATGTACAGATCATCTTAGCAGAAAATTAACAAGGAAACATGGTTCGAATGACACACTGGACCAGATGGATTTAACAGATATATTCAGAGCATTCCATCCTAAAGCAGCAGAATATACATTCTTTATGAGTGCACATGGAATATTCTCCAAAATAGATCATATATGGGGTCATAAATCAGGTCTCAACTGGTACAAAAAGATTGAGTTCATATCATGCATATTTTCAGACAACAATACAATGAAATTTGAATTCAACCACAATAAAAAATATGGACAGACCACAAATACATGGAGGTTAAAGGACACCTACTAAGGATTGACTGTTTATTTCTTCTTTAATTTACTTGTTAATCCAAAGTACATGGAAGCAAATGAAAATGAAAGCACAACAGTTCAAAACTTTTGGGATGCAGCAAAAGCAGTCCTAAGAGAGCAGTACATTGCAATATAGACCCACCTCAACGAGCAAGGAAAACCTCAAATATATTACTTAACCTTACACCTAAAGGAACTAAAGGGGAAAAAAAAACAACAGCAAATAAAGCCTAAAGCCAGCAAAAGAAGTAAAATAATAAAAATTAAAGCAGAAATAAATGATATAGGAACAACAATTACAGTAGAATAGATCAGTGAAACTAAGCTGGTTTTTTGAAAGAATTAATAAAACTGATAAACCCATGATCAGACTTATCAAAAAGAAAAGGGAAAGGACCCAAATAAATAAAATCATGAATAAAAGAGACCACAACCACACCACATAAATACAAATAATTATAAGAGAATATTATGAAAAATTATATGCTAAAAAACTGGACAATCTAGAAGAAATGGACACATTCCTAGAAACATACAAACTACCAAAATTGAAACATGAAGAAATAGAAAATTTGAACAGACCCAAAACCAGCAAAGAAATGGAATCAGTAATCAAAAATCTCTCAATAAACAAAAGTCTAGGGATAGATCTCTTCCCAAGGAAATTCTACCAAATATTTAAAGAAGAGTTAATACCTCTTCTTCTCAAAATGTTCAAAAAGTAGAAATGGGAGGAAAACTTACAAACTCATTCTATGATGCCAGTATTCCCTTGATTCCAAAACCAAAGACCCCACCCCCCCCACACACAAATTACAGGCAAATATTCCTGATGAATATGGATGCAGAGATTCTCAACAAGATACTAACAAATCAATTTCAACAATACATGAAAATAATTATTCACCATGATCAAGTTGGATTTATTTCTGGGCTACAGGAGTGGTTCAACATTCACAAATCAATGTGTTATTAACAAAATAAAAGCACATTAACAAAATAAAAGATAAAAACTATAAGATCCTCTCAATAGATGCAAAAAATGCATTAGACAAAATATGGTATCCATTCTTTATAGAAACCCTCAACAAAATAGGTATAGGTGGAACATAGCATCATGGAGCCAAATAAGAAAGACACAGCTAAAATGATCCTTTATGGGGAAAAACTGAGAGCTTTACCTCTATGGTCGGGAACAAGACAAGGATATCCACTTTTACCATTGCTATTTAACATACTACTGAAAGTCTTAGACTCAGCAATCAGAAAATAAAAAGAAATAAAAGACATCCAAATTGGCAAGGAAGTAGTCAAACTTTCACTATTTGCAGATGACTTGATACTCTATGTAGAAAATGTGAAAGACTCCACCAAAAAACCCCAAAAAACAGTAGAATACATGAATTAAACAGAGTTGTAGGAAAGAAAATCAATGCACAA
This sequence comes from Taxidea taxus jeffersonii, assembly GCA_003697995.1. Lineage (NCBI taxonomy): Eukaryota > Metazoa > Chordata > Mammalia > Carnivora > Mustelidae > Taxidea > Taxidea taxus. The sequence goes on from ML102572.1 coordinate 111,838, forward strand.
AAATATGTTGCATTTCTATACACTCATAATGAATCACAAGAAAAAGAAAGCAAGGATTTGGTACCAAATACAATTACAATAAAACCTGTAAGATACCTGAGAATAAACCTAACCAAAGAGGTAAAAAAAAAAAAAAAAGTCTGTACTCTGAAAACTATAGAACACCTGTGAAAGAAATTGCAGAAGATGGAAAGAAATTGAAAAACATTCTATGCTCATGGATTGGAAGAACAAATTTTGTTAAAATGTCTATTCAACCCAAAGCAATTGACACATTTAATAAATCTCTATCAAAATACCACCAGCATATTTCACAGAGCTAAAACAAATAATCCTAAGATTTGTATGGAACCACAAAAGATCCTAAATTGCCAAGGTAGTGCTGAAAAAGAAAACCAAAGCTGAAAACATAATTCTGGACTTTAAGCTACATTACTAGGCTGTAGTTACCAAGACTACATACCAAGTAAGTATGGTATTGATACAAAAAAAGACACATGGATCAATGGAATAGAGTAGAAAACTCATAAATGGACTCACAACCATACAGTCAGCTAATCTTCCACAAAGCAGGAAAGAATATCCAGTGGAAAAAGGCAATCTCTTTGACAAATGATGTCAGAAATACTGGACAGTAACATGCAGAAGAATGAAACTGGACCACTTTTGTACACCATACAGAGAAACAAATTCAAAATGGATGTAAGACTTAAATGTGAGACAGGAAACTATGAAAACCCTAGAAGAGAAAATAGGGAGCAAACTCTTTGACCTCTGCTGTAGCCACTCTTGCTACACATGTCTCTGAAGGCAAGGGAAACAGAACAAAAAATGAAATATTGGGACTTCATCTAGATAAGAAGCCTCTTCACAGCAAAGGAAACAGTCAACAAAACCAAAAGGCAGCCTACAGAATGGGAGAAGATATTTGCAAATGACATATTGGATAAAGGGCTAGAATCCAAAATCTATAAAGAACTTATCAAACTCAACACTCAAAGAACAAATAATCCAGTCAAGAAATGGACAGACAACAAACAGAAATTTCTCTAAAGACTTACAAATGGGTAACAGATACATGAAAAAATACTCATCATCACTCAGAATCAGGGAAATACAAATAAAAACCACAATGAAATAGTACCACACATCAGTCAGAATGGCTAAAATTAACAAGACCCTACCCACTAATTGTTGGTGAGAATGCAGAGAAAAGGGAATCCTCTTACATTGTTGGTTGGAATGAAAACTGGTACAACCACTCTGGAAAACAGTATGGAGTTTCCTCAAAAAATAGAACTACTTTATAATCCAGCCATTGCACTACTATGTATTTACCCAAAGTATACAAACATAGTGATTTGAAGGCACATGCACCCCAATGTTTATAGAAGCAATGTCCACAATAGCCAATATATGGAAAGATGTCCATCAACAGATGAATAAAGAAGAGATGGCATATAAATATAATGGAATATTACTCAGCCATCAAAAAGAATAAAATCTTGTCATTTGCCATGATGTGGATGGAACTAAAGTGTATTATGCTAAGTAAAGTAAGTCAGAGAAAGACTGATACCATGTGATTTTAGTCATATGTAGTATCAAAGAAACAAAACAGATGAACATAAAGGAAGTGAAGGTAAAATAAGATAAAAACAGAGAGGGAGGCAAACCAAGGGACTTTTAACCATAGCAAACACATGGAGGGCTGCTGGAGGGTAAGGGGATGGTGTAATGGCATGATGGGCACTAGGGAGGGCACTTGATATAATGAGCACTGGGTTTTTTTTTTTTTTTACTTTATTTAAGCTTTATTTAAACATATGATGTAACCCCACCACCCTCACCCAACCCCTCTTCCCCCCACCCCCCTCAGTTTGTTTTATGACATTAAGAGTCTCTTTTGGTTTTTCTCCCTCCCGATCCCATCTTCTTTCATTTTTACTTTTCCTACCACCTTAACTCCCACCCCCGTTGCATCTCCACCTCCTCATATCAGAGAGATCATGTGGTAGTTGTCTTTCTCCAGTTGACTTATTTCGCTAAGCATAATACGCTCTAGTTCCATCCATGTCGTCGCAAATGGTAAGATTTCATTTCTTTTGATGGCTGCATAGTATTCCATCGTATATATATACCACATCTTCTTTATCCATTCATCTGTTGATGGACATCTAGGTTCTTTCCATAACGTGGCTATTGTGGACATTGCTGCTATAAACATTCGGGTACACGTGCCCCTTTGGATCACTACGTTTGTATCTTTAGGATAAATACCCAGTAGTGCAATTGCTGGGTCATAAGGTAGCTCTATTTTCAATTTTTTAAGGAACCTCCATGCTGTTTTCCAGAGTGGTTGCACCAGCTTGCATTCCCACCAACAGTGTAGGAGGGTTCCCCTTTCTCCACATCCTCGCCAGCATCTGTCATTTCCTGACTTGTTCATTTTAGCCATTCTGACTGGTGTGAGGTGGTATCTCATTGTGGTTTTGATTTGTATTTCCCTGAAGCCCAGTGATGAGGAGCACTTTTTCATGTGTCTATTGGCCATCTGGATGTCTTCTTTGCAGAAATGTCTGTTCATGTCCTCTGCCCATTTCTTGATTGGATTATTTGTTCTTTGGGTGTTGAGTTTGCTAAGCTCTTTGTAGATTTTAGATACTAGCCCTTTATCTGATATGTCGTTTGCAAATATCTTTTCCCACTCTGTCAGTTGTCTTTTGGTTTTGTTGACTGTTTCCTTTGCTGTGCAAAAGCTTTTGATCTTGACGAAGTCCCAATAGTTCATTTTTTCCCTTGCTTCCCTTGCCTTTGGCGTTGTTCCTAGGAAGAAGTTGCTGCGGCTGAGGTCGAAGAGGTTGCTGCCTGTGTTCTCCTCAAGGATTTTGATGGATTCCTTTCTCATG
>RCUC01134030.1:0-33619 GCA_003697995.1 Taxidea taxus jeffersonii
GCCGGCCACGACAATACAAATATAAACTAAGTAAAGTCACAGGATACAAATTCAATGCACAGAAACTTGTTATATTTCTATACACTAATAATGAAATAGGAAAAATAGAAATTAAGGAATAAATCCCATTTATAATTGCATCAAAAACCATAAGGTACCTAGGAATAAACCTAACCAAAGAGGTGAAAGTCCTGTTCTATGAAAAGTATAAAACACTGATGAAAGAAATGAAAAAGGACAGAAAGAAAACATCCCATGCTCATGGATTGGAAGAAAAATATTGTTAAAACGTCCATACTACCCAAAGCAATCTACACATTTAACACAATCCTTATGAAATACCACCATCAGTTTTCACAGAGCTAGAACAAACAACCCTAAATTTTGCATGGAACCAAAAAGATGCTGAATAGCCAAAGCAAACTCGGAATGAAAACAAAAATGGAGGCATCACAATTCTGGACTTCAAGTTATATTACAAAGCTATAGTCATCAAGACAGTATTGTACTGGCACAAAAACAGACACATAGATCAATGGAAGAAAATAAAAAACTCAGAAATAATCCCATAATTATTTGGTAAATTAATCTCTGACAAAGCAGGAAAGAATATCCATTGGGAAAAAAGACACACTCTTCAACAAGTGGTGCTGGGAAAACTGGAAAGTAACATGAAAAAGAATGAAACTGGACCACTTCCTTACACCATCCACAAAAATAAATTCAAAATGGATGAAGGACCCAAATGTGAGACAGGAAACCATCAAAATCCTAGAGAAAAACACAGGAAGCAACATTGGTAGAAACAAATTCTTTATAGATATGTCTCCAACACAAGGGGAACAAAAGCAAAAATGAACAAGGGATTTCGTCAAGATAAAAATCTCCTGCACAGCAAAGGAAATAATCAACAAAACTTAAAGGCAACCTATGGAATAGGAGAAAATGTCTGCAAATGACATATCTGATAAAAAGTTGGTAGCCAAAATATATAAAGAACTTATAAAGCTTAGCATCCCCAAACCAAATAATCCAATTAAAAATGAGCAGAAGACATGAATAGACATTTTTCCAAAGAAGACATCCAATCTGGATAGCCAACAGACACATGAAAAGATGCTTAACATCACTCATCATCAGGGAAATACAAATCAAAACCACAATGAGATATCACCTCATGCCTGTCAAAATGGCTAAAATGAACAGAAGAAACAACAGATGTTGGCAAGAATGTGGAAAAAGGGGAACCCTCTTACACTGTTGGTGGGAATGCAAACTAGTGCAGCCACTCTGGAAAACAGTATGGAGTCTTCCTCAAAACATTACAAATAGAACTACCCTACAACCCAGCAATTGCGCTACTATGTATTTTCCCAAAGAATACAAAAATACTAATTCAACGCATGTACCCTGATGTTTATAGCAACATTATCTACAATAGCCAAATTATGTATACAGCCCTTGTCCACTGACTGATAAATGGATAAAGAGGTGGTATAATTACTTGGCCATAAAAAAGAATGAAATCTTGGCATTTGCTGTGACAACAATGAAACTAGAGCATATTATGCTAAGTGAAATGATTCAGTTAGAGAAAGCAAATACCATATGATTTCATTCATACATAGAATTTAAGAAACAAAAAAAATGAACAAAGTAGGGAATAAAAGAGAGAGAAAGACAAACCAAGAAACAGATTCTTAACTATAGAGAACAAGCTAATGGCTACCAGAGGGGAGGTAGGTGGGAGAATGGGTTAAATATGTGGTGGGGATTAAGGAGCGCACTTATGATAAGCACAGGGTATTGTGTGGAAGTGTTGAATTTAGTGAAACTGTGATTGACTGTATGTTAACTAAATGGTATTTAAATACAAACTTTCAAAAAGAATTTTCTTGAATGACAGGGAATTGGTCAACGGTTATCTCATATCAATCTTGAGAAATAGTTTAAGAAATCCTTATGATTTCTGGAAACATAGGCAAGAAATGACTCAGCTCAAGTTAGCCTTACAAAATAAGCTAAATGAAGTTTTGTATGACTAAACTGGTTTTGTCTGCTCAGGAAGTTTTCAAGGCTAGTTTCTATTTGTTTTTTGTTTTGGTTTTTGTTGTTGTTGTTGTTGTTTTTAACAGATGTATTAAAGTATCAGCTCCTGGTATCTGATACTTGTGACTATGACCGTATTTGGAAATAGGGTTACTATAGATGTGATCAAATTAAGATAAAGACTCTACAGTGAGTCATTATGATCAAATTAAGATAAAGACTCTACAGTGAGTCATTAATCCAATGTGACTGGGATACTTATAAGAGGGAAATTTGGACACAGACACACACACAGTAGAGGAACACCATGTGAAGAAACAGAGAGAACATTAAGTTCCCTGGAGGCAGAGATTGAATTGGGGCACCTGGTGCATGCCAGGGAACACCAAGGATAGCCAGGAAAACATCATCACCTGGGAAGAAGCAAGGAAATTCTCTCCTACAGGTTTCAGAGAGCATGGCCCTGCCAATACTTTGAGTTCAAACTTCTAGTCTTCAGAACTATAAGACAATACATTCATGTTGTCTTAAACTACTCAGTTTGTGGCACTTTGTTACGGGTGCTGAGAAATTAATACAGTAAGTTTGTGGCAATTTGTTACATAGCAATAAAAACAAATACACCAGACCTTGTGAAACAATCAAATGCCAATTGTATTCTTCTTTCATTATTCTTCAGATATTTTTAAGAATATCTCCTTTTATGATATTTTTAATTTCAAAATATTTCTCCAATTTTTACCTTAATCATGTTCAACAATGACAATTATATCCAACCAAGTACTACATCTTGCTTTAGTTCTTGACAATCCTTGTTCATTATTTATGCAAAATATTCTACATTGCATTCATCTTTTTCACTTTCTAAAATATATATACTTCTATTCTTTAAATAGCATATGCTTGATACTATGTACTTTTAAATATAAATAGATATTTATGTTTTGGTGTTAAATGTATGTATATGCATATACAATTATATCATGCTGATAATATTAATAGTAAAACACCCATGTTTCTCATACCCAGTGTAGTACTTAGAATACTAATGTTAGTTTTAGAATCTCCTGTGTGCCCATCCATACCCATTTCTTGGATGGACTATCCAATGTTGATTATTTGAAAGGAGGACAACTCTTTGATAAGTATGTTATGCTGTTAGGAACCAAAAGTCCCATATTTAATTTCAGGGATTAATTTAAGCAGTGTATTTCCTCATTTAAAATTAAAAACCCTAATTAACTCTTGGCTACTTCAGATTCTAATTACCAAGGCTTCCCTCTAGGGTTGGAATGTTTGGCTGGTTGGAATAAAAAATTTAGAAGTGCAGGTAAATTCTCTCTTCTTTTTTTCTAATCTGCTGAAAATTGTTTTTGTGACTGTCTAAGGTTATCTTGAGTGCTTCAATTTCCCTTGTTGGCTCAAACAATCACCCCACTATCTTATTTTAATAAAACATTTTCCTTGTTTTGATTGCCAATGGTTGTAAGCTGTTGGCAAAGAGTAAACTCAAGCAATTTAAGCAATAGATGGGATTTATTTATTCCACATGGGAGGTTTAAAAATTATGTTTAGAATACTTTAAGTAGACATGAAACATAATCCATGACAAATTTTGTCAATGCCCACTATAATCATTTGCATTACCTGTCTTATCCATAAATATAGAATTTATACTTTATGGATTAAATAGCAAATCTTAGAATGTCAGTTTAGGATTCACAAAGGAAAAGGAAACAACCAAATTGCCCCTTGTCTTTATAGTGCTTTTTAAAACAATCATTTATATCATCCTCATCCTTATTAAGAATTAGGTGGGATATGAATTAATGATAAACAAAACATATATGATTCCTTTAAAATTTAGTTTCTGTGTTAAATTACATTCTCCTCTTCCACCCCTCTATTTATTGGGTCTACTGTAGATTTAGTACCCCTAATATTGTTTCTAATTTTCCCTATTTTAACTTATAGAAGCAGTATTATGAGATAGATAGATAAACTTTTTATATATAAACTTTAAAAAAAGGTTCATCAGGGGTGCATGCATGGCCCAGTGGGTTAAGGCCTCTGCCTTCGGCTTGAATTGTGGTCCCAGGGTCCTGGGATCAGGCCCTGCATCAGACTTTCTGCTCTGCGGGGAGCCTGCTTCCTCCTCTCTCTGCTTGCCTCTCTGCCTGCTTGTGAGCTCTGTCAAGTAAATAAATAAAATCTTAAAAAAAAAAAAAAGATTCATTCATGTTACTCTAATCTATCATGCCCATCTAATCTATAGGTTCTTTTTGGGGCACAGAACTCCCTGTGTTGTATTAATACCTCTCTTACCTATCTTACTACCTAGTAATAGACACTGACAATATCTCCATGTCTTTGGCACCACAGATAATACTTTAATAAACATTATAATAATGATCCTTTATTGAACTGTGTGAGAAGTTTGGTGGGATAGAGGGAAGAGGGTATACAATATACCTAGGGACATAATCACAAGGAAACAGGGTCTCAGTATAACTAATTAGATTGAGTGGTGCCAGGCTATTCTTTAGAATGACTCTATCATTGTATATTCCCATAAGTGAAGCATTATTTTACATATTTCCACATCCCAAAACATTTGGTTAAGTTCTGAATAAATGCCCTTGTCCTCCTGCACCTGACTTTTCTGAATGAAAGGTCTGTGTGTCTATAGGGGATAACTGGACAAAAGGTAAAGTTACAATTACTATAATGGGGCATATAGATTCTGTGGATGTTTGGGGGCAGGAACAATTTGGCACTGGGGATACCTTATTTCCTGGGAGGAATGACAGTACAGGAAGTATTAATGATCTTTTGTATTTAACACTGCCAAAACCAAGAATTAGATACAATTATTTAATCTAAACTGGCATCCTAAATCTTATGGTCTTCTGTAAGACCATATTAGAGGCACCTCACAACTGTTTCCCTTGTCTGATATAGGCCACATTGTTTGGAGGAAGGTAATAAATGTCAACCCCATTTTCTTTCAAGATATACATATGCATTCCCAGAACTGGACACCTTAAGTGGAAACCAGGCATAAACTAGCTCACCTTCTGAAAATATAGTGACTTTCACTTCAGGGTTGTTTATAAGCAACTTACAACTAGATTACGGAGCTCTCAGCTGACAGATTCTCCAAAATGAGGCTGTCATTTATGTGCATGCTGCAGGCCGCATTTCCCTGCAGTTAAGAGTCATTAGGTTTGGAAAGTGGGCACAAAATTTGCCCCTGAGTTTAGCTGAAGTGATCAATGACACCATCTTAGTCATGGAAGGTATTCAGGTTAGCTTCAACTCCCTATACAGTGTAGTGAGAGATTATAATACTGCCCAGACTTCCTCTTTGTGAGCCAAGATAGAGCATGTACAATGACTAATACATATTGCTCTAACTGGATTATGCTTTAGGCCAAGTGGAAAGGCCAATACAGAAACTTAAAAAGATAATCATCCAACTCTCTAAGTTAGATCCTTAGAGTTTATATGATTTGTTCAAGAAGTTGAGCCTAGGACTCTGGGGAGGAATGCTGAAAACAATATTGCAGGTTGACTCATTCTACTGGTTCTAGTTGGGCTGATAGTGGCCTTGATTATGTACTATATAAAAGAAATGGAATAGCTTTGGTCCCAGTCCTCATCAGTCAGGTTGACAGAGTGACAAACACATGGAAGATTCACCAGAGACTAAGATAGGTACATAGAAATGAGAAGTGGATATTGTTGACAGACATTTTTCCTGGGGTCTCTTGTATTTCTGCCTATCTTGTGAGCAAGAAACAGATGGGTTTTGTTCAAACAGCCTTTTAAAGGATGTTTGTGTAGCAAACAACTTTGAAAGATAGAAATAGTATCTCCCATTGGAACAAAAGACTGATTTGCTTATTGTCCAGTATAATGAAGATCATGTCTTCCTCCAGGGCAAGGATTTGCTCTACAATTTGCTTGTAGAACCTTCTAATGAATTAGAGTTTCCTAAACTCAAGGTTACTCAGCTGTAATGCAAACCCACTGTGTATTCAGCATGGATTTGTGTCCTCTACTTCACTTGGGAGATTGGGGGCCAAAATAACTAACTAACTTACCTCTGACCAAGGAGCCTCAAGCTATCTTTCAGCATCCATTAAGCCAATTTGTTAATTTACAAGTAGGGTAAAACCTCAGTCCCTTCACAGTTCCTGACATTACCATATGTTTAACATATATCCATGAAGAAACACTGCTCTTACACCTACTCTTTTCTCACTACAGAATTTAATTCATTTTTTAAAATTTTTATTTATTTTTAAAATTTCTCAGTGTTCCAGAATTCATTGTTTATGCACCACACCCAGTGCTCCATGCAATACGTGCCCGTGCCCTCCATAATACCCACCACCAGGCTCACCCAACCTCCCACCCCCTCCCTCCAAAACCCTCAGATTGTTTCTCAGAGTCCACAGTCTCATGAACCATGAAAGACTGTGGACTCTGAGAATTTGATTCATTTTTAAAAGTATAACCTGTGTTGCCAAATTCGTAGACATGCATTACATCTTATAATAGCTAATCTAATACCAAAGGATGCAACTCCTTCCATCAATATGGCTTTATTCCACTGAAAAGATATATTCATGTGGCCCATTACAAAATGAATGAATGAATGAATGAATGAATGAATGAGAAAATAAACCCTGGTCTTTGTATGTTTTGCAAACAGTCAACTCTTCTACAATTATTCAAGTTGATTTATTTCAATCTACATTTTGAATTTTAACTTACCAGATATTTTAGAAATAAGTTATAAAAGCTACTAAAGGAATATTATAGGAATCCTAGAAAAAAACACAATGTGGACTCAGAAATAAGTTTTACATTCTACAGCATTGCCTCTAGATACCTTACATACTCAGCATCATTTCAGACTATATTTTTTTCTAATCAGTACACAGTCATACCTAAGAAAGAAGCATCCCTTGTCTGTGCTCAATTACACATGTTTTACTCAATTAATATTAAATTAATACAACATAGCTAATTTATAGCTCTGCAAACAAATGGCCTGTTCAAAGAATGTTGATGGGCCACTTTTGGGGAAAAAAAAATCTTGTTATTCCTTATGTTCTTCCTTTTGTTATTTTAGGAACTATCACTTCAGACAGTTGTTGAATGATATTGTTGTCATATCACGTTGTTTGGCTGATGCTTTAAGAGACTAAAAAGAAGCAAACTAGTTTTCTTAAACACCAACAATTTTGTACTTTAAATTAAAAACTATTTTATAAATATAGTCAATGCATGAACTAAATTTGACACATCAGTATATGCATTTGAAATAACTTCAAACTAACTTCAAACTGTCCCAAAATAATGGTGATACCAAGAATATTGTCAGACACAAAGTACAGACCAAATAAAACAGAAAAAAATTATTTCATGCTATAAATGTAGGAATTATTTAAGACCACCAATATACTTCTCTATCTACTAAAGAAATGCAATAATTGCTGATTTCTTTAAGGTAAGAAGATATTCAGATCAATTCAAATATATTGGAGAGGGGCATCTGGGTGGCTCAGTGGGTTAAAGCCTCTGCCTTAGGCTCAGGTTGTGATCCTGGGGTCCTGGGATTGAGCCCCGCATCTCCATCTCGGGCTCTCTGCTCAGCAGGGAGCCTCCTTCCCCCTCTCTTTCTGCCTGCTTCTCTGCCTACTTGTGATCTCCATCTGTCAAATAAATAAAAAATTAAAAAAAAAAACAAAAAAAAATAAAAAATATATATTGGAGAATATATGCTCATGTTTACTAGATATTGTGATTTGGTAAATGATAAACTGCTATAATGCTTTCCAAAATAGAGAACATACATATATAAAATTATGTATTCTAAGTGATTCATCACTCTTTTAAGACAAAAATATTTAATGAGGAAAAAGCAAAAGAGAGCAACTCTGAAAGACCATATGGTATACACAGCTTCAAGCCTCAAATAAAAGAATTCCTTTCATATCAATTGTATATAATATGCTAGTCTTCACATTCATAGTTTACATTCATAGGTAGTTTTTATTATTATGAAATATGACTGTAAATAAACAATGCAATGACATTATACTTAGAATTTCAAAGTAGTTCATTATAAACTTATATCATGCAAAAATTAGGAAATTATCCTTATGATTTATTTTGTTCAGCTATGTTCATATCATATTTGAGAAAGAAAAGGGAAAATCAGTATGAGAAAAAGGTAGTTTAAAAATTATCCCACATTAAATCCTATGAAGTTATTCATTCTGATTTAAAAAGAAAAAAACAACTGAGCCTCATGACAAATATCAAAATGTCTTAAGACTGATGGATGGATACAAAGGTAACTCTATTTCTAGTATATTAAAAACAAATGAACACAAAGCTAAAGGGAACATTTTCTGACTCTATGAATATCTGCATCGTAACCATGGATTCAGTTATAACTTGATTTTTCCTGTTGTTTGTGCTCATGTCCAAAGTAATGCTAATCTTGTGAGAAGCAATTTCAAATGCTAAATATGACTGTGAATTAATACAAATGTTTCATTTAGACACCCATGACTCGCTTTTATATTCTGTACAATACTTGTCAGGCCAGTAGTAAATGTATAGGCCTAATTACTGCTTTCATCCAGGACCGGTTGCTTTATTTTAAGTAAAATTTTTTAAGTTATTTTAAGTAAAATAACTTTGGATATCTTAACCCTTGAACTATACTTTTGTGTATTCCCTTGTTCTAGCTCCTACAGCCCACCATCATTCAACAATTTAACAAAGTTTTGTTTTGTTTTGTCTTATTTTTAACTGTATCTCCATCTGACACATACAGCAAACCAAATGCTGAAAATGTGGACAGATGGGATTTCTCAGGTTTATTATTAAATATAAACTATATTTTATTAAGAATAGTTTATATTAAATATAAAGTAAATATATTAAGATAAACATACATGTTAAATATATTAAATATTAGTTTATATTAAGATATAAACTATAATTTATTAAGAAACATCTAAAGGGAAAAAGTAAAAATGAATCAATAGTTTCTGATATAAAACTACACAGAGATTGCTTTAAATGAAGATGAATATATAATAAAGACAAGTTGGAAAGAATAAATGGAGAAGTCCTATACATGTACAAGCCCTATGTGACAAGAAGCTCTATAAGGAATACATGCTTGAATTACCATAATGCAGACTCAACAGTTGAAATCTTTAGATGAGCATGAGTTGTATATTACCCACCTACCTATATCTTAAGAAATAAAGATTACAAGTACCCAATATGGATCTACTGAATTGAGAGGTAATACCAAGGAAAGGGAAAATATCTTAGCATAATTACTTAATTTTTCTTGAAAAAGATGCACATCTAGTAATAATAACAATAGAAAAAGCACAATGGGGCGCCTGGGTGGATCAGTGGGTTAAGCGGCTGCCTTCAGCTCAGGTCATGATCCCAGGGTCCTGGCATCGGGCTCCCTGCTCAGCAGAGAGCCTGCTTCTCCCTCCCTTCTGCCTGCCTACCTACGTACTTGTGCTCTTTCTCTGTCAAACAAATAAATAAAAAATCTTTAAAAAAAAAAGAAAGAAAGAAAGAAAAAGCACAATATTATATGAAGTTCATAAGGGTAAATCACATTTTGCCTAAAAGCAAAAAGACATGTTAAATAAAGCATAAAATATTCAATATGTACTTGATAGAAAAATAAACAGAAAGAATAAGTTCCAGAAAGAAAAAGAATAAATAAACTCAGAAAAACAGATGCAAGAAGATGGTCTAGTTTTGAATCAAATTTAGATCCTGGAGAAGGTAGGAATGTGTGGATTTTTAATACCTATGTAGATACCCTTTCTCATTCCATCAGGCAGGAACTGAATTGTCATGACAGATTTCAATATATATTTTAAAGCCATTGTGGGACACATTTTCTTCATTATAAAAGACAAGTTGAATGAAGTTTTTATCTTTGTGAGTAAGCAATGCTGATGAGAAAACAGTAAAAATATTTATAGAGAGATACAATTAATTCATTTTGATGGGATAATAGATCAAGGCCTCAATAGTGACATGAGAGACCTATCTAAGTCTATGGGAATTTACCTATTTAGCAAGATTCCAAGCTGATTCTTAGGCACACTAGAATTTAAGTACCACTGACTTCCAGATATGGTACAATAAAGAAAAAAGGAGTCTATTCTAGATAGGTTAACTCAAACTGACTTTAAAGGAAAGAGAATTTATTCCATTTGATTCACAATCAGCGATCAAGTTATTTTATATGTAATGCTAAAATAAGAGAGCATAGAATATCCATTGTCTAAACAGAGATAGAAAAACTCTTCTTTCATGCAAATACCTAATAAATTATTCTGATAAGCCAATTTTATTTCATAAGTTTTAAATTAATATTTTAATGGCAATAAGTAGCTAAATCAGTGTCATTTTTAAAACAAAATAGTTTATAGAAATTAAGTATTGGAATAAAATGTTCTCCATAATCAAAGGCAGATTTTTTTATTATGTTATTTCTGTAGACAATGGAAAAAATGATTTCATTGTTTTCATGGATTCATTCCTTTCTCCCAGAAACTATTTAATGAGCCATAGATATCACTATTTAAGGACATGATTATCAATTGCTTAAGTAAAAAATTAATTCAAAATGATTATGTGAATTTTGAGTCTGTCGGCTTCTTAATTCATAACAGATACTTATTAAATGCCTTCTACATATAAGTAACAATAAGAGAAACACTCTGTACTCATTGAATTCACCTTCCCATAAGAAATAATTATAATAGGTTGAAATCAATTTGGGGATGAAAATTCACTCTTTTATTCTCCCCTGTATTAAGGCAGAAAATGAATTTGAAAATTGGATTGTTTGAGAGTGCATGAGTTTGTTTATCTTCTGAAGGGAATTTGAGTTTTGGTCATAAATGCTTAGAGCACATCTGGCATATAGGATAAGGAAAATGATAAGTCATTAGACAAACTGCAAAGGGTCACAATGGAGCATGTGCCCATGCGTGAATATGAGGACTGCACCCTAGAGGAGTGCAAAGCATGTTTGGCCTGCTGCTTTAATTTGTCCTACATGATTTGTTAAGCAAACAAAATATGGAAAGCTTGCTTGTCTTAGTATGCCAAGGCTGCAATCAGGCTCTTCACCCATTCTTTCTAGTCCACCAGCCCTGTGAGAGCTGTGGATGCAGAAGAGCTGGCTGCTGCACCATAGTAAATATGGCACAGTAACCAGAAAGAATTATGAAGTACAAAAATGTAAACTACAGCTGCCACACTGGAAGAATACACAAAGATGGAGAAAACTAAAACAAAAACAAAGCAAAACAAAACAGCCATAAAATATTCACAGAAGCAAAAAATAAAACTCTCTTGGATATCTAGATAAATAAAATTTCTGTATTCAAATACATTATAGGTAACCAAAATATCATTGCGAATTGTATGATAAAAATATAGAAACTGAGACATGAGGAAATTGAATTTATAGAAGAGAAAAACTGTCACCTGTGATGGAAAATTGTTGTCTAAGTAATACCATAAATTTGGAGCAAGGCTAAAATTACAACCTGGGACTCATAATTTCTAGTGTAATCCTCTTTCCACTGAAGCATGCTATCTATGTCCTATCATCATAACATGTTCTCTTATCACCTATATCACTCACATTATGATGCTGTTATTTGATTATTTTCTCAAATATTATTGCTTAACAAATTCAAACTATTACTTGATGTTCTGATAATACACGGAATGAACATGTACTTTTGTTAAATTTCTTGTTTTATTAAATAAATTATAATAGTAGTTATAAAATATTTTAAGTACCATATGTTATAATTTTTCATGTGACAATATTCTATCATTTAACCATTTTGTTGTTTTGGTTTTATTTCAGTTTCTTAAAAAATTGATATGCAGTACCCTTGATCCTGTTAAAAAACATTAATTACATTTTAAAAATTCTCTTCCATTCTTTACATTATTACCTCTATATGTTTTTAAATCTGTGGCTCAATTTTTATATTCTGATCTTTCTCTTTCTGCTGCTGGCTATCTTCAAATATCTGTTAATCCTCAATTCTAGTTTTCAATATTTACAAATGAAGGACTATGTTGTTTAATATCAGTATTGGCACTTTATTCTTCTGCAGTAGTGGAGGGTTGCAAACAAATTATAATGATGGGAGGTTGCAACTTTCTTTGCATTATGCAAGGAATAAATCCAAGCTGAAAAATGGACAAGTTCTAAGTAGAGGCAGCCTTCTACTGAGGGTATGTTATTAGGGAGATGTGTAAGACCCTTCAAATAATAATAATAATAACAACAACAACAACAACAACAATAACACTATTCTAGGATTAGTAGGATTAGCATACTTAATATTTATTTCAAAGATGAGTGACATGAAATCCTTTTCTTTTTTTTTCCTCTTTGTATAATTTGGGGATTGAAAATTGTCTTAACCTCTGTCTGCTCTCCAATTCTCACACTAGTACCCTTCTGTGAAATGGCTATTTAGAAAGTATTTCTTGGTTTTAACAAAGGGCAAACGTTACAGCCTGTTGTTCCTTAAACACAGAACATACACACTTTCAAAGAGAGGCCTTTAATTCATTGCCATGAATTCTTCTCCAATAGTCCATCACTGCATTCAGATTCTCTACTGCATTCTCTTCTATGCAAAATCAGAATTACACATTCTTTTCAGAGGTCTCATTCAATAATCATCTTCTCTCTCTCCTCTAGAAATCCGTACATGTTTCTCTTCTGTTGACGGCACTATTTCTTATTTTGAAATGGATTTATACTTTTATTATTAGTATTTTGTATATATCAACTCTCACTTCACTTAAATTTTATTGAGGTGAAAGGGTAAATTTGTACTCTGCCAGCTTAAATCAGATACTCATTTGTTTTTAATATTAATTTTTCATTGTTTGTCTTGACCACTCATTTTTTAATTTATATAAATGTGTCTATTTTTTAGTTTCTGCCTTTTTGTGTCTATTAGAAAGATTTTGCCCTCCGTAATAATACACACTACTTTATTATTAATTATAATTATTTCAAGGTTTTATCAATTTTTTTCTCTTTCTATATGATGATGAGAAACACAATGGGCAAAAATAAATAAATACATAAATAATTATGGGCAATAACATATAATTTACCTGGCTCCACTTGATGAAAGAATTAAGGAGAGTTCTGGAGGGTAGTGCATAATGACGAAAGAATAAGACCAGGATGGTGTGGACCTGGGTTTTAAGTAGATTATACTATAATGAAAATGCGATTAAAGCATTTATAGGACATCACAGCCCTATAGGTCTCTGAAGTGGCATGGGTTAAAATCAATGTGAATAAATTAAATATTAAGAATCTACATACTGACATCCTCTATCTTGGCATCATTCCAGAAGGAAACTGCGGAGTTAGGAAATGATGGTACAGACTCCTTGGCTTTACCTGTCATCTGGCTTTGGGCTATTGCCATCTTGCTGATTTATTTGATCTTATTCCAAGTTTTTACCAAAATAGATCAAATAAATCCAGAAAATAAGTCACTATACTGACCATACAGGGTTTTTTCCTGAAATTCTGGATTCTGTTAAACTCTCTATGGAATTTTTTTTTAAGATTTTATTTATTTATTTGAGATAGAGACAGTGAGAGAGAGCTTGAAAGAGGAGAAGGTCAGAGGGAGAAGCAGACTCCCCGTGAAGCTGGGAGCCTGGTGCAGGACTCGATAATGACCTGAGCCAAAGGCAGCTGTTCAGCCAACTGAGCCACCCAGGCGCCCTCTCTATGGGAATTCAATGAATGTTCAATTTGACATATTTATGAGATGATTCTTTCTTCATCCAACACTGTGAGATCTTTCTAAATTTTCCTTGGACAAGTCTTTCAAAAGTAAATGGTAGTTTAATTTAATTTATGCATGCCACATTAAAAACTGCATGTTATATATATATTTTTTATTCTTTTTTTTAAGCTTTATTTAAACATATAATGTAACCCCACCACCCTCTCCCAACCCCTCTTCCCCCCACCCCCCTCAGTTTGTTTTATGACATTAAGAGTCTCTTTTGGTTTGTCTCCCTCCCGATCCCATCTTGTTTCATTTTTACTTTTCCTACCACCTTAGCTCCCACCCCCTTGCATCTCCACTTCCTCATATCAGGGAGATCATGTGATAGTTGTCTTTCTCCAGTTGACTTATTTCGCTAAGCATAATACGCTCTAGTTCCATCCATGTTGTCGCAAATGGTAAGATTTCATTTCTTTTGATGGCTGCATAGTATTCCATTGTATATATATACCACTTCTTCTTTATCCATTCATCTGTTGATGGACATCTAGGTTCTTTCCATAACTTGGCTATTGTGGACATTGCTGCTATAAACATTCGGGTACACGTGCCCCTTCGGATCACTACGTTTGTATCTTTAGGGTAAATACCCAGTAGTGCAATTGCTGGGTCATAAGGTAGCTCTATTTTCAATTTTTTGAGGAACCTCCATGCTGTTTTCCAGAGTGGTTGCACCAGCTTGCATTACCACCAACAGTGTAGGAGGGTTCCCCTTTCTCCACATCCTCGCCAGCATCTGTCATTTCCTGACTTGTTCATTTTAGCCATTCTGACTGGAGTCAGGTGGTATCTCATTGTGGTTTAATTTGTATTTCCCTGATGCCCAGTGATGTGGAGCACTTTTTCATGTGTCTGTTGGCTATCTGGATGTCTTCTTTGCAGAAATGTCTGTTCATGTCCTCTGCCCATTTCTTGATTGGATTATTTGTTCTTTGGGTGTTGAGTTTGCTAAGCTCTTTGTAGATTTTGGATACTAGCCCTTTATCTGATATGTCGTTTGCAAATATCTTCTCCCATTCTGTCAGTTGTCTTTTGGTTTTGTTGACTGTTTCCCTTGCTGTGCAAAAGCTTTTGATCTTGGTGAAGTCCCAATAGTTCATTTTTTCCCTTGCTTCCCTTGCCTTTGGCGTTGTTCCTAGGAAGAAGTTGCTGCGGTTGAGGTCGAAGAGGTTGCTGCCTGTGTTCTCCTCAAGGATTTTGATGGATTCCTTTCTCACGTTGAGGTCCTTCATCCATTTTGAGTCTATTTTCGTGTGTGGTGTAAGGAAATGGTCCAATTTCATTTTTCTGCATGTGGCTGTCCAATTTTCCCAACACCATTTGTTGAAGAGGCTATCTTTTTTCCATTGGATGTTCTTTCCTGCTTTGTCGAAGATTAGTTGACCATAGAGTTGAGGGTCTATTTCTGGGCTCTCTATTCTGTTCCATTGATCTATGTGTCTGTTTTTGTGCCAGTACCATACTGTCTTAATGATGACAGCTTTGTAGTAGAGCTTGAAGTTGGGAATTGTGATGCCACCAACTTTGGCTTTCTTTTTCAATATTCCTTTGGCTATTCGAGGTCTTTTCTGGTTCCATATAAATTTTAGGATTATTTGTTCCATTTCTTTGAAAAAATTGGATGGAATTTTGATAGGCATTGCATTAAATGTGTAGATAGCTTTAGGTAGCATAGACATTTTCACAATATTTATTCTTCCAATCCATGAGCATGGAACATTTTTTCCATTTCTTTGTGTCTTCCTCAATTTCTTTCATGAGTACTTTATAGTTCTCTGAGTATAGATTCTTTGCCTCTTTCGTTAGGTTTATTCCTAGGTATCTTATGGTTTTGGGTGTAATTGTAAATGGGATTGACTCCTTAATTCTCTTTCTTCTGTCTTGTTGTTGGTGTAAAGAAATGCAACTGATTTCTGTGCATTGATCTTATATCCTAACACTTTACTGAATTCCTGTACAAGCTCTAGCAGTTTTGGAGTGGAGCCTTTTGGGTTTTCCACATATAGTATCATATCATCTGCAAAGAGTGATAGTTTGACTTCTTCTTTGCCGATTTGGATGCCTTTAATTTCTTTTTGTTGTCTGATTGCCGATGCTAGGACTTCTAGTACTATGTTGAATAGCAGTGGTGATAGCGGACATCCCTGCCGTGTTCCTGACCTTAACGGAAAAGCTCTCAGTTTTTCTCCATTGAGAATGATACTTAGGGTGGGTTTTTCATAGATGGCTTTGATAATATTGAGGTATGTGCCTTCTATCCCTACACTTTGAAGAGTTTTGATTAGGAAGGGATGTTGCACTTTGTCAAATGCTTTTTCAGCATCTATTGAGAGTATCATATGGTTCTTGTTCTTTCTTTTGTTAATGTACTGTATCACACTGATTGATTTGCGGATGTTGAACCAACCCTGCTGCCCTGGAATAAATCCCACTTGGTCATGGTGAATAATCCTTTTAATGTACTGTTGGATCCTATTGGCTAGTATTTTGGTGAGAATTTTCACATCTGTGTTCATCAAGGATATTGGTCTGTAATTCTCTTTTTTGATGGGATCCTTGTCTGGTTTGGGGATCAAGGTGATGCTGGCCTCATAAAATGAGTTGGGAAGTTTTCCTTCCATTTCTATTTTTTAGAACAGTTTCAGGAGAATAGGAATTAATTCTTCTTTAAATGTTTGGTAGAATTCCCCTGGGAAGCCATCTGGCCCTGGGCTTTTGTTTGTTTGGAGATTTTTGATGACTGTTTCAATCTCCTTATTGGTTATGGGCCTATTCAAGTTTTCTATTTCTTCCTGGTTCAGTTTTGGCAGTTTATGTCTCTAGGAAAGCATCCATTTCTTCCAGATTGTCGAATTTGTTGGCATAGAGTTGTTCATAATATGTTCTTAGGATTGTTTGTATTTCTTTGGTGTTGGTTGTGATCTCTCCTCTTTCAATCATGATTTTATTTATTTGGGTCCTTTCTCTTTTCTTTTGGATAAGTCTGGCCAGGGGTTTATATATATTTTTTAATTACAACTATTATTCAAAGCAGTTTAAGGTACACAACAAAATTCAGGGGAAGGTACAGAGATTTCCCAAATACCTTCTATCCCACACAGTTTTTTTAAACCTAAGAATCTTGGTTTCTCCATCTCCACCCCGACTCCAACCCATCCCATCCCCATATAGAAGACCTCATTCTATTATATACATATTAAGTGGTATACTCAGACTTGCTTTTGATATCTTGCTTTAGTCTTTCTGGTTTTAGGTTCTTTCACCTTTTATCTTTATATGTTTCATTCTTCCAAAATATAGATTGTTTCAAAGCTTTACTAAATTTTGTAGAAGATTTATTATTTTAGAAAGGGGGGGGCAGTGGGAGAGGGAGAGAGAGAAAATCAAGCAGATTCCCCACCAAGCATGCAACCTACGTTGGGCTCAATATCATGTCCCATGAGATCACAACCTGAGCCAAAACCAAGAGTCGGATGCTCAACGAACTGAGCCACCCAGGTGCCCTTAAGCTTTGCTAAATTTGAAAAGAAAACCTATTATATTATTTAAGCCAACTTGAAACTAAATTCTGCTGATCAGCAATATCATAAATGAAAGAAAATCTATTGGCCAATCCCACAAATACTCTCTAGCTACTTCCTAGACTTTTATGATATATACTGGAAAGTTCAGTGCTGATGAATAATAGTAAAATATCACATTATGCATTTTCTTTATCAAAAATAATAGCTTCTTGGGGGACCTGGGTGGCTCAGTGGGTTAAAGCCTCTGCCTTCATCTCAGGTCATGATCCCAGGGTCCTGGGATCATGCCCTGCATCAAGCTCTCTGCTCAGCAGGGATCCTGCTTTCCCCTCTCTCTCTGCCTGCCTCTCTGCCTACTTGTGATCTCTGTCTGTAAAATAAATAAATAAAAATCTTTTTTAAAAAGATTATTATAGATACTACATATTATTAAGAGATTGTTGCTTTGGATCTACTGGCATCAGGGTATAATTCTTAGTTATTCTAATTTGCAGAAATAAAAGAATGACTTACTATTGCCCACTTCCTATTTAATAATGAGCTGTATTAATTTCCAATTATTTCTTCATTTAACTTGTCAAATTTTAATAGTGGATATTAACATTGCCATTGCAATTTTGACAGTAGTTGTACATTCTAGCAAGGCTATTAATCTCATAATATTTTAATAAACTGAACTTGAAATTCTATTCTGAAGGCACTCCTGTAAGATGAGAGTTAATAAGGGAAAAGCACTTTTTAAAAACATTTTTGTGAATGCTCTTTTAGTGTCCTTTCCTTCAAGTGCAAATTCTGGGACATTTCCTTCAAGTAATTTACCTAGGGAAATAAATAAATTTGAGAACCTGGCTTACTAATAAAATAATATATTCAAAAATCAGTTTTCTTTTTTCCTGATTTACCGAATCTTTACAAGAAATCTAGTTCAACCACAAAAAAAAAAAAAAAAAAAAAAATTACCCCAAATGAAGTATCATAGAGAAGGAAATTATAAAGACAACTCCAGAGGTCAACAGCTTTTTGACAGAGAAGCAATAGCAATTTAACTAAGAATAGTCTTTTCAACAAATGGAGCTGGAACATCTGGACATCCATATGCAAAAAAAAAAAAAAAAAAAAAAAAAATACCTAAACAAAACAAGCAAAACCCAAGAGGAAAAGCAAGAATCTAAACTTTAAACTTTTCCAAAAATTAACTCAAATGGATCATAGACATAAATGTAAAATGCAAAGCTACAAAACTCCTAGAAGATAGGAGAAAATCTAGCTAACATGGGGTCTGGTGATAACTTCTTAGGTACTACCCAAAGTATGATCCATGAAAAACAAATAATTTATACACTGAAATTTAATAAAATTAAACACTTCTCCACTGTGAAAGACTGTTAAGAGAATGAAAAAACAGGCCACAGCCTGGAAGAAATATTCATTAAACACATAGCTGATAAAAGACTGCTATCCAAAATATGCAAAGAACTTAATAATATAAATTTTTTAAAAGCTCATCAATAAGAAAACAAATAACTCAATTACAAACTGAACAAAAGATTTGAACCAAAAAGATATACAGATGGTAGATACACACACACATACACACACACACATATATATATAAAAATAGATGTTCAACATCACATATTAGGGAATTGCAAATTTAAAAAATTAAATTCCACTACACACGTATTAGAATGATTAAAATCTAAAACTGGCTTCAAATCTTAGTGAGGATGTGGGGCAATAGGAACTTCTATTCGTTGCTATTGAAAATGTAAGATTGTATAGCCACTTGAAAGACACTTTGGCAGTGTTCTACAAAATCAAACACACTATTAACCATATGATTCAGCAGTGGTGTTGCTTGCTATTTACCCAAATGAACTGAAAATTTATATCTTCACAAAAGCCTGCACACAAATGTTTATAGCAGCTTTTTTCACTATTATCAAAACTTGGAAGCAACCAAGATGAACTCTAATAGGTGAACGAATAAACAAACTGTAGTATATTCAGAAAATGGAATAATATTCAGCACTAAAAAGAAATGAGTTATTGAGCCAGAAAAAGACATGGGAAAATCTTAAATGGATATTGTTAAGTGAAACAAACCAATCTGAAAAGCCTACATACAATTCCAACCATATGACATCTGGAAAAGGCAAAACCAAGAATACAATAAAATCAGTGGTTTTCAGGATTTTAAAGGGAGGGAAGAAAGGGGCACAAAAAGGAGGGAGGAAGGAAAGGAGGGATTAAAATGTGGATTACAGGGTTTTTAGGTCACCAAATCTATTCCTTCTGAGACTATAATGGTGGATACATGTTATACATAGGTTAAAAATGATAGAAAATTTAACAGAGTGAACCCTAATGTAAATTATGTACTTCAGTTAATAATAATGTATCAATATTGGCTCAACTAGCTTAACAAATGTACCACAGTGATGCAAGATGTTAATAATAGGGGCAATGGAGTGAGAATGTATTTGGGAATTCTCTATTTTCTGCTCAACTTTTCTGCTCTATACACCTAAATTTGTTCTAAAAAATAAATAAATAAAACCTTTAACCTAAAAAGCAGGGGAACTGAACAAAGAAGATAAACCAAAGGCCAATAAGCATATGAAAATATTCATCATCATTGGTCATTAGGAATATTTCAAAACCACAATGAAATACAATTTCATACCCACTAGGATACCTACAATGAAAAAACAAAAACAAAAGACAAGTTTTGGCAAGGAAGTGGAGAAACTGAAAGCTTCATACAGCACCAGTGGGAATATGAAATGGTATAGCCTCTATGTAAAACACTTTGACAATTCTTCACAAAGTTAAACATGGAATATACCATATGACGCAGCAATACTACTTCTAAGTATATATCAAAGATCAATTTACATCTTTATTCATTCACAGTATTATATGCTTATAGGATTCTTACACTATACTATATAAAGTTGTTTAATAGTATTTGTGGGTAGACTGTGGAAGAATAAAGATGCAACCTGTATTCTTCAGAGCAGTGACTAGAAATGTATCAAAGAGATACAGATATGAATCCATAGAGGAGATAGCATGGAACA
This sequence comes from Taxidea taxus jeffersonii, assembly GCA_003697995.1. Lineage (NCBI taxonomy): Eukaryota > Metazoa > Chordata > Mammalia > Carnivora > Mustelidae > Taxidea > Taxidea taxus. The sequence goes on from RCUC01134030.1 coordinate 20,590, forward strand.
CTAAAATATTTTTTAAATAGATGGGGCAAATAGAAAATCAGAGCAGTGAGTCCCAGAAAGATATATTCTAAGACAGTTTCTTCCTTGAGCCTTAGTATCACTTCTTCTTTCAAGATATATTCAGTTGTCTCAGTTTCCAAAACCTTTTATAATTTTTTTGGTCTAAATCAGCTAAAATCTCTATCCAACCTCACTTCTCAAAAAGTCAGGATTCAGCTCCTATAGCTGTAAAGGGAATTTCCTTCTCGACTGAAATAGCCCTTTATGTTAACTCTGGACCATCTGTTATATAAAGCTCATTTAAATCCTATGTATGCTCATCCTATGCTCAAATATTCTTTTTTTTTTAATTTTTTTAGGTTTGCATTTCCATACAATAAGTATTTTGCTATAATTCTCTAGATGTAAGAGGTAAATTTGAAGGTTATTTCTGAGGTACTACATTAAAACTAAATTCCATTTAAACATAACTCATATTTTTGTTTCTGTTTTTGTGTTGATTCTTTGAATACTAACACTGTTTTCCTGAGTCTCTGGAATCCAGGCTTTCTATTCCTCTTCGTTGTTTGAGAATTGACTTCTGGATATTTGGTCATCCTTTCTCTATCAATTTAAGATTGGATTTAGTTAAAAAAAGGAAAAAAGAGAGAGAGAGAGACCTGTTTACAGAGGCTTTAACAAACAAGACAATTTTTCTCAAAACAATTAGAAGTCTGGATAGGCAGTCCAGAGCTCATTTAGCTGTCAAAAAAAAAAAAAAAAATCCTCCCATCTTTCAGCATTAGAACTCTGTGACTTTTTTTCCTCATGGTCCAAGAAGGGTATTCTGACCAGTCTATCAATGTTTCAGGTATAAAGAAAACAACAACATGAAGCCAAACTTTTCCCAGAAACTCAAGTCTACTGATTTTACATCCTTTCATCCAGAACTGTAATACATGGCCACACTAGCTGCAAGACAGTCTGAGGAGGTGAATATATTTAAATGGACATATGCCTCCCTGTACAAAAGTAGGGGTAGTAAAGAGGGGGAACACTGGAAATCCAGGATGTAGTTAGTATACTCAAAATGTTTATTTTAATAACTTCTTTCTGGGTTCCTCCATACAATCAAAGTAATAGAATCTCCTTTTATCTATATCAATAGCTTTTGCTTTCCAAGGCAAACAAAGGAATCCTTTCCACATAAACATTTTTCTCGGGTCAGAATTTCTGAAGATCCACTAAATGTTCCTGTCTTCCGAGAACATGCATATATTCAATAGTGGTATTGCATTCTCTTTCTTCATGAAACTTCAAGTTGATATGAAATTAGAATCCAGATAATTCCATTTCTGATTCTTTTTCCTCCAGACAATCATATATTGTCCATTTCAGAACCCTACCTCACATCTGAACTGTAAAATCCTTGATCTATATCAAGAATTTATTTAATCTGCCCATATGCTATATCATGAGAATTTTAAAAACACTATCTTGACTTCTACATAGATATTCTTAATATTCTAAAGTTCTGCTGAGAAAAAGTTGATGTATCTTACAAATTATTCAAAGTGTGTAATATTTGGTTATTATTTGATTTGTCATTTATCATTCTCCATCAGTCTGAACAACAACTTTCTCTTTTTTCTATTGGGAGCTGACATAACATACTGCATCAAACTAAAATAAACTTTTAAATCAAATATTCATGGGTTTTCTTCTTATAATTTTCTTACCATTTGGCTATTTGTGGCTCTTTATTTTAACTAGGTTTCCCATAATTCATTTTATCTTTTCCTTCATGCATTTCAAAGTGAATGTAAGTATCATACTTACCTCTGAATACTGGAGTATGAACAGGGTTCAATATTTGCTCAAACTTTTTTAATATAATATTCACATGCAATAAAATGCATGAATCTTAAGTGTACATTGGATAATGAGTGGATATTCCTATGTAACCCAAATCCTTATCAAAATAGAGAATGCTATCATTAGACAGAAATTTCCTTTATTTCCCTTCCCACTCAGTACTCACCCACATTCCTTCAAATGTTTGCATTGCCACGATTTTTCCTCCATAAGCATTAGTTTTACTTGTTCTACAAATTCATGTAATTGGAATCATTTAGTATACATTCTTTACAGAGAGCTTATTTCACTCAACAAAACGTTCTTGAGATTGACCCTGCTGTTGTGTATTATCATTAGTTTGTTCCCTCTCATTGCTGAGTAGCATTCCATTGTGTGAATATACCACATTTGTTTAGCAATTGTCCTATTGTAGGACACCTGGGCTGTTTCCATGGTTTTGGCTATTATGAAACAGAGCTGCTATTAACATTTATTTACACCTATATTTTAAAAATAAGTTTCATTTCTTTTGAATAAATACCTAGGCGGTGACTGCTAGGTCAAAAAGTAGTTTATTTTTACTTAAAAAAGAAAAGAAAAACTTCCACATTGTCTTCCAAAGATGTTTCACCATTTTATATTCAACCAACTATATACTGGTTGGCTATGCCAATCAAAATTCAAATAGGTATGGTTATTTCACATTCTTGCTGACATTTAATGTTGGCAGTCATTTTAACTGTAGACGTTTTGATAGGTGTGTAGCAGATCTCATTGGAGTTTTAAATTGCATTTCCTTAATAAAGAATGAAGTTGATTTGTGCTACTTTGAGTCTGCTTCAGGTATGCATGGTTTCAAAGTCAGTCAGAGATTTTTTCCAAATTTATACATAGGATTTGGAGCTCCTCATTTCTGTATTTTAAGATCTAATATTTCCACTGGATTTTTTTTAATTTTGCTATTTCTGCTGATACTTCCTATATTTTCTCTCACTGTTAATATATTTTCTTTTACTTCAATGAACTCCATCAAAATAGTTGTTTTAAAGTCTTGGTCTGACAGTTGCAACATCTGAGTAAATTAGCATTTACCATGTCTTGATAGTTTTTTCTTTGATAGTAGAACACATTTTCCTGACTGAATAATTTGATTTTGTTCTAGGCATTATGAATAACACATTGGGTACATCCTAGATTCTGTCACCTTGCCTAGGATGCAAAGGTTTTTGTTTTAGCTGGTTTTGACTTAAACTGCTGACTCATCATACCTGCATTGAATGGCAGCTTGGATTTCTGTTCTTAATTGTTGGTTGCAAGTTGTTTTCAATTTGACCTTCATATGCCTTGTTCAGGGATCATTCAGAGAAATGGACTGTGTTTAGGAAACAATCAGGAGTTTTCTCCTGGCTTTCTTTTTTTCTGGTGACTCCTTCCCCCACATCCCAGTAGCTCTGGTTTACTGGGTTTCCTTCATTGAGTTCCCCCAGCTTGAAAGATTTCACATTTTCCTTTAAACTTTTGGAATCTGGTGCCGCCACTTTTGGAACTATGGTGGGAATTATTCAATTTTGATTGATTCTCCTAAGTTTTGCCTCCCCCCACCAAAAAAAAAAAAAAATTACCTACTTTTCTTAAGTTATTGAGCACTAAAATAGTGTTTTGTTTTCCCCCAAAGTTACTAATAACTTACCTGTGTAAGGACTGGTGTCTTAGATACTCATTCCTCCAAGCCAGACAACAAATTCTGGCAGAATATGTATAAGCTACTTTTAGCATCAGACTAAAACCCTAGCATTTAAAGTGTCACAAATATCAGCTAATTACCAAGGGGACTAGCCTATCTAGAAGTATTTTTATGGACCTTTTTCTTTCATTTAACTATATTACTGAACCACTATCAAATGAATTCAGGACCTTTAGCCTGTATCTATAATAAGCAACCATTCTATCAGTCCAACTATTTCAGTAATAGCATTTATTTCTACAACTCTTTTTTTTTTTTTAAGATATTTACTTCAGAAATACAGAGGAAGAGAGTGCACGTGTGAGCACGTGGGCGTAGGGGTAAAGGGGGAGGGATACAGAATGTCTAGCAGACTCCAGACTGAGCCCCATGCAGGGCTCAATCTCACAACACTGAGATCATGACCTGAGCAGAAAACAAGAGTCAGACACCAAACTAACTGAGCCATTTGAATGACTCTTATGTTTAGACAAGTATGATATTAAAAAATGGAGATAGGATGCAGATAAAGGAACTGGGAAAAATGAACATTAACATATGTCTACAATGTACTAAGTATTTTGGTAGAGACATGAACCCTAAATATCTGCTACTGACTAAGCTTAACCTACCTACTGAATTTTTCCACAAGGCTCTGATAGCAAAATATGCAAATATGTGATATGCAAATAGGACCAAGGCAGAATAAGTAAATATATTCCCCTTACTATATAACTGTCAACTTGAAAAGTTTTCACAGTAATTCAGTATTCTTTTTTAAACATTGGGATTGAAATGTAATGAAAGCAATTGTCATTAAAAAATGTGGTCAACTACAGACACCTGGCAAAGTCATTCTAAAGACTTAATTCAGTATTTTTTTAATCGATATAAGTTAGAACTTTAAGATACACTTCTGACACAAAATGGGTTCATAAAATAAGTAAACATATAAAATAATGTCCACATACAAAATTTAAAAAGTAAAAAAAGAAAGGATTTTATTCATTTGTACATAATATGCCACCAAGAATAAATATGCCTTAAATTTTACCCAGGTTAATATTTGATGAACCTTTGTCTAACATGCTGATTAAAATCAACTTAAAGTGTCAATTTCTTTCATTTTCATATCAAATAGGTTTTATATTTGTGAATTAATAAAGACACGTCTAATCCAGATTTTAGAAATAATGGACTTAAATAATATGAATCTCAGACTTCCTGTGATTATTTCATAAGTATACAACTTTTGTTACATATTTTGCAATAAATTTAACTTAAAAATGCAATTATTCTTATGAACTATTCTACTACTATTTTAATACATTAAAAACCACATTAAATTTAATACCAGTCTGAAAAAAAGTCCTTCTGCTTAGAGAAATCCAATCATTCTTTTTGCTTCAGTCTACTTTCATAAAGCCTTTCCATATCCTCGCTTATGATATCATGAGACGTCATTCACTTAGAATTAATCATGTGCCATCTGTGACCTTTCATTTGTAGCATTATTTCTATTTTTCACACAGTTATGTCCTATTTCCCTAAATGAACTTAATCTCAGGGAGTTTACGTTGTACTTCAAGCTGTTTCTATACAGAGACACATAACAGACATACACATATAACCTAGTGCATACATACAAAAATGAAATATATCTCAGTTTGAAAATATGAAATGGGGTCCTTGGGTGGCTCAGTCATTAAGCATCTACCTTTGGCTCAGGTCATGATCCCAGAGTCCTGGGATCAAGCCCTACATCTGACTCCCTGCTCAGCTGGAAGCCCACTGCTCCCTCTCCCACTCACCCTGCTTTTGTTCCCTCTCTCACTGTGTGTCTCTCTGTCAAATAAATAAATAAAATCTTTAAAAAAAGAATATATGAAATATTAATGCATTTTTTGGTTAGATGATTTAATAGAAATCTTACATTTCTAAAGATATAAATTCTATATTTTCTAAAGCTGAACTTAACTGGTTATATATATTCTGTCATCCTAACGTTTTTTTAATTCTTTATGAAATTCAATTTAGTTAATATACTATATTGTTAGTTTCAGGGGTAGAATTCAGTGATTCATTGCTCATTATATCAAGCATGCACCTAATGCCCATCACCCAATTACATCAACCCCCACACACCTCCCCTCCAGCAACTATCATTTTGTTCCTAGAGTTAAGCATCTCTTATGCTTTGCCTTTCTATTTTTCATTCTATTCCCATATGTTCATCTGTTTTGTTAATTTTTTTGTTGTTTAAATTCTACTTGAGTGAAATCACATGGTATTTGTCTTTCTCTGACTTATTTTGCTTAGCATAATACTCTCTCGCTCCATCGATGTTGCTGCAAATGGCAAGATTTCATTCTTTTTGATTGTTGAGTAATATTCCATTATATATATATTACATATGTATATGTAATATATATATAATATATTTCTTTGTCCATTTCCTTGTCCATTCATCTGTCAATGGACATCTGGGCTCCTTCCATATTTTAGTTATTTTGGACATTTATATTTATATTTTGGACATATATATTTTGGACATATATATTTATATTTTGGACATGAATATATATATTTGGACATTCTATAAACATTTGGGATGCATGTGTCCCTTAAAATCACTATATTTGTATCCTTTGTATAAACACCTAGTAGTGCAATTGCTGGGTCATAGGGTATTCCATTTTTAACCTTTTGCAGAACCTCCATACTGTCTTCCAGAGTGGCTACACCAGTTAGCCTTCCCACCAGCAGTGTAAGAGGGTTCCTCTTTCTCTGCACCTTCACCAGTATCTGTTGTTTCCTGAGTTACTCTTTTTAGCCATTCTGACAGGTGTGAGGTGGTATCTCATTGTGATGTCGAGTGATGTTGAGCATGTTTTCATGTATCTGTTGGCTATTTGTATGTATTCTTGGAGAAATATCTGTTTTTCTCATCTGCTCATTTCTTGAATGGATTTTTTGTTTTGTTTTCTGGGTCTTGAGTTTGGTAAGTTCTCTATAGATTTTGGATACAAGCCCTTTATCTGATAAGACATTTGCAAATATCTTCTCCCATTCCTTATGTTGCCTTTTAGTTTTGTTGACTTTCTCTTTGCTGTGCAAAAAACTTTTTATCTTGATGAAGTCCCAATAGTTTATTTTGCTCCTATTTCCCTTGCTTTGGAGATATGTCTACCAAGAAGTTGTTGCGAGCTAGGTAAAAGCGCTTGCTATTTGTGTTCTCCTCTAGGATTTTGATGATTTCTAGCCTCACACATAGGCTTTCATCCATTCTGGATTTCTTTTTGTGCCCATGTAAGAAAATGGTCCAGTTTCATTCTTCTGCATGTGGCTGTCCAATTTTCCCAATATCATTTGTTGAAGAGATATAAAAGATTTCTTTCTTTTAACTAGCAGACCAAATATATGTATAATAAAGCATAATACAATGAAAGGAAACAAAGAATAAATATATATAGCATATATATGAAAATATAAATTGAATTAAATTAATATATATAAATAAAACTTTAAAAATTTAAAAAAATTTAAATAAAATAATTTAAAACATAATACTTAAAGACTAAAGAATAAAAAGAAAGAATGCTATGTACTGTTTTCCCCCAGAAGCTGAAGCTTTGCAGTCCTCTATGATTAGTAAACTCAGTACTAGCCAGTTGTTCCTACTGGTCTTCTGGGAAAGGAGCCTGTTGCACTGATTCTCATGTGCACTTGCCCTATTGCAAATGTGCATCCCTTGCCAGGAGGTTACATGCAGTGTAAGCAGCTCTGAATTCCACTAAGTGGTGCTGTTTTGTTCCCTGAAGGCTTTCAGCACTGATGGTGGGATGAATATGATGGTGACAATGCTCTAGTCCCAAAGCTGAAAGTTGATGCCCCACACTCTTCAGTGAGCCCTCACAGAAATGCAGTTGATCACTCTTGTCTCTCTGGTTCCCCTCAGAACTCTGTGTTTCCCTGCCTGTGACTGAGAATTCTTATCTCAGGTATGGTACTGAGTGTGAAAACTCCAAATTCAAAACTCTAAAACTCCTGTGGTGTGGATCCATGCTACTCAAGCAGGGGTCTTGACATGCTTCTGCCTTTTGCTAGACACCTCCCACGAAAGCAGTTGCACAACGATGCAGTGGTTCGAAGTTTTATGGCAACACAAAGTTTATGGCAACAAAAAGCACCTAGACTCACTGTTTTCAGCTGGCCTCCACCCTCTTATGCCTGAAAACACTGCCACATGCAGGCACCCCTCTTTCTTTTATGACCCTGGAGATCCTGAGATCACCTGTCACACCTGGAATTCTACCCTGCTCTGCCACCTGAGTACCTTTAAGCCTATAGCAGACTTCTAAAAGTTCTGATTTTTGCACTCCACTGCTTACAGTACTTTGCAGTAGCCTCCGTATCCGCATGTATATCAGCCTAGATTCAAATTTCCACACCTTCTACCTTCGAATAAGTGGTTGCTTTTCTACTTCTAGATTTGCAGCATTTGTGTTCTCAGACCACTGATTGATTTCTTAGTGGTTTCTTAGGTGCTCAGAATGATTTGACAACTATCTAGCTGTATTCGAGGGATGAGACAAACTTAGGATCCCTTACTCATCTGCCATCTTAACTTCTCCCCCGTCATCCTAAATGTGTATATAGTTTAGGTTATTAATTGGTGTGGTTTTACTGTGGGTTTTTTATTTTGTTTTGTTTTTAATAATTTTGACATGTTACATGTTGTAAATTCAAGGAATACAGCATGTTACTTTACTACATCTATATATTGTAATATATGGCCAATGAAGTAATATTGATCACATTATATCATTATCATACAATGTTATTGTCTATATTAATCACACTGTGCACACTGTGGCTTATGCCCTTAAACACCATTAATTTAATCCCCTCACACTCCATCCCCTAGTAACCATCATTTTACTATTTTACTATTTTTTATAAGTTGGACTTTTTTAGATCCCACAAATAAATGATGTCATGTTGTATTTGTCTTTCTCTGTCTCACTTATCTTGCTTAGCATGATATGTTCAAGGTCCTTCCATGTTGTCATAAATGATAGGATTTCCCTGTTTTTTTATGATTGAATAATATCCTAGTGTGTATAACATACCTCCTTTATCCATTCATCCATCAGTTAACAGATTAAGCTTAATTTGTTCCTCTTTTTCTATTTCTTTGAGATATAAAGTTAGGTGATTTATTTGATATTCTTCTAATCTCTTTATACGAAAATTCCTATAAAATTCCTTCTCAGAAGTGTTTTTGCTGCATGTCACAAAGTTTGAAATGTTGTATTTTCATTTTATTTCAAGATAACTTTATCTCCCTTTTGATTTCTTCTCTTATCTATTAGTTGTTTAGAAGTATATTGTTTAGTTTCCCATAGATTTGAAGATCTATTCATTTTCATTCTGTTGATTTCTAATTTCATGCCACTGTGGTCAGAGAAGATAGCCAGTATGATTTCAATCTTCTTAAATTTGCTAAAATTAGTTTTATGGACTAATATACATTAGGACCTATCCTGGAGAATGTTCCATGTGTGCTTGATAAGAATGTGTATTCTGCTGTTGTTGGATGGAATGTTCTATATATGTCTACTAAGTCCATTTGCTCTAAATAGATGATCAATTCCAACATTTCCTTGCTAAGTTTATGCCCAATTACTCATGCTGACAGTGGGTACAAAATGCCCTACTATCATTATATTGTTGTACATTTTCTTTTTTCTGGTTTACTTTATTGTTAAGAATACAGTTTGTAAAACTATACAAAACACACGTTAATCAATAGTTTATGTTATTTGTAAGGCTTCCCATCAACAGTAGGCTATCTATAGTTAAGTTTTAGGGGAGTGATGTAAACAAATTTTCCACTGCATGGGGGATTGATACCCCAATCCCCTATTAAGAGTAAACTGTATTTATGTTTGTTATATCTTCTTGATGTTTTGACCCTTTTATCATTATATGATGACTTTTTTTTGTCTCTTGTTACCATTTCTGGCTTGAAGTCTATTTTCTCTGATATAAGTATGGCTACATCTATTTTCTACCATGTGATTTCTACCCCTTCAATTTGAGTCTATGTTTCTGGACCTATAGTACACTTGTTTTATAATCCATCCAGCCATGCTGTGGCTTTTGACTGGTGAGCTCAATCCATTCACATTTAGGGTGATTTTTAGTACACGAAAACTTACTAATCCCATTTTATCTTTTGCTTTCTGCCATTTTGTATTTTGTTTTCTTGGTACTGCAAGAAGCCCCAGGTTTTTCTTTGTGTTTTTGTTTACTTTTTTAGGTTGGTGATTTTCTATGAAGATTACTCAATTTCCCCTTTTCACATATTTTCTTTCTTTCTTTTTTTTTTTTTTTTTTTTTTAGATTTTTGTTTTGTGGTCACCATAAGGTCTGTATAAAATGCCTCATGGGGATGCCTGGGTGGCTCAGTTGGTTAAGTGGCTGCCTTCGGCTCAGGTCATGATCCCAGTGTCCTGGGATCAAGTCCCACATCGGCTCCTTGCTTGGCAAGGAGGCTGCTTCTCCCTCTGCCTCTGCCTGCCACTCTGTCTGCCTGTGCTCACTCGCTCTCTCTAACAAATAAATAAATAAAATCTTTAAAATAAAATAAAATAAAATAAAATGCCTCATGGATAGGATAGTATTTTTTCCTGCTGATCACAATTTGTCTTCATTTGCCTATACAGGTTCTGTCATTTTCCTTCTACCTTTTTAGATTTTTGTTGTTATAAATTATCCTTTTTATGCTGAGTCTGTTACCAATTGTAATAGCTATACTTACCTGCAATGCCTTTTTTTCTTTAACCTTTATACTATAATTGTTTAACACCGTCTTCCAAAATAGAGTTAAACTTTTCTGTTTATGTCTACTTATCACCTTACTCAAAGTTTTGTGTACTTTTGTCTTTTTGTTTCAGATAGAAGAGCTTCTTCCAACATTTCCTGTAAGGCAGGTCTACTGGTGCTGAACTCCCTCAGCTTTTGTTTGCCTGGGAAAGCCTTTATTTCTCCATCCTCTTATTTGACAGATAGCTTTGCTGGATAAAGTATTCTTGGCTGGCAATTTTTATCTTTCAATACTTAAAATACGTCATTTCACTCACTCCTAGTCTATAGAGTATCTACTGAGAAATCTGCTAATGGTTTAATGGGAGCTCCTTTGTAGTTTACTTTCTTTTTTCCCTGGTTGCCTTTAAGATTTTTTTTTTCAAACATTGACTTTTGACAGCTTCATGATAATATGTGTTGGAGAGGGTCTTTTTGTACTGAGATAGTAAAATGACCTATTAGCTTCATGGACTTGCATGGTCAATTATCTGCCCCCATTTGGAAAGTTCTCAGCTATTATTTCTTTAAATAACCTCTCTGCCTCTTTCTCCTTCTTCTTCTGGTATAACTATTCCTATGTTGACTTTCCTAATGGAATCTGATACCTCTTATATGGTCTTCTCACTTATTTTAAATCTTAGTTTTCACTCCTCTTCCACCTAAATAATTTCAAGATTCCTATCTTCTAGATCACTTATTCTCTCTTCCATCTGGATCTGCTCTATTTCCAATGCTTTCTAATGCATCCTTCATTTCATTTATTGAGTTCTTAGTTCCAGAATTTGTTTGGTTCTTTTTAATATTTTTCTATATCTTTGGTAAAGTTCTCCTTCTGTTCATTAATTTTATTCCTGAGCTCATCAACTTGCCTTTGTGTTTTCTTGTAGCTCACTGAAATTCTTCATAACATCTATTTTGAATTCTCTGTCAGTTAGATCCCACTCTTCTAAAACTGATTTGGGTTGCTGAAGAATTGTCATTTTCTTTCTTTCTTTTTTAATTATTATGTTCAGTTACCTACTGTATAGTACATCAGTAGTTTTTGATGTAGTGTCCAATAATTGATTAGCTATGTGTAACATCCAGTGGTTATCACAACATGTGCCTTCCTCAATACCCATCACTCTGTTACCCCTTCTCTTCACCCCCTCCCCTCTGAAACTCTCAGTTTGTTTCCTGGGGTCTGCAGACTCTCATGGTACTCTCTCTTTCTGATTTCTCCCCCTTCCGATTTCCCTTCCTTCCCCTATGGTCCTCCGTGCTACAGCTTATATTCCACATATGAGTGAAACCATGAAGTAAGCTTGACTTACTTCACTTAGCATAACCCCCTCTAGTTCCAACCATGTTGATGCAAATGGTGGGTATTTATCCTTTTGATGACTGAATAATATTCCATTCTATGTATGTACCACATCTTCTTTACCCATTGATCTGTTTAAGGGCATCATGGCTCCTTCCACAGATGCATGAAAAAAATTCTCAACATTACTAGCCATCAGGGAAATACAAATCAAATTAGAATGGAAAAAATTAACAAAACAGGAAGCAACAAATGTCAGCAAGGATGTGGAGAAAGGGGAACCCTCTTACATGGTAGGAATGCAAGCTGGTACAGCCCCTCTAGAAAACAGTATAGAGGTTCCTCAAGATGTTAAAAATAGAGCTACCCTACAACCCAGCAATTGCTCTACTAGGTATTTACCGCAAAGATACAGAGGTAGTGAAAAGAAGGTACACATGCACCTCAGTATTCATAGCAGCAATGTCTACAATAGCCATTTTCTTTTCATAATACTGAATTACTGTAATTTTTATGGCACCTGATGAGATATGCCTCTGCCAGTGCATTTCTTATTTATATAAAGTTTTGCTTGATTTTAATAGTCCTACAGGTTGGGAACTAGAGGCCTTTCTTTTATTTTCTAGCAGATGACACCACAGCACAAGTTTTTAGTTTTTCTTACCTAAGCTTGTTTTGTGACTGTATTTGGAAGTGTGCACTTTCACCTTTCCATCCCCTTGCAAGAAGGGCCACTGGCACCAAGGTCATTGCTTATGCTGCTAGGGTCCTCAGTGCCCTGCCACTGCTGGGATAGTCAAGAGTTGTGGGTACTGTTTCTGTTGCCAGGGTCAGAGGTACCACTGGTGCTCCTGGAACAGACACCAGGTGCTCCTGGTTTACAGACACCAGTACAGTCACTGCTTCCCTGGCTATGCTGCCTCCATGATGTCTAATCCATCCACATTCAGATGTATAGATCTAAGGGTCTCTTCAGCATCCAGGTGTGCACAGAAACTTTTGTTGGGTTATGTGTGTCCTAATGGTTGTAAATTTGAAGGAGAGAGACAAAGGGAATGACTTATGCAGGCATGATGTCGATGTCACTGCTGAATCATCTGTTCTAGTAATAATTATTAAAATATATAGTATGTTTAAAAAACAACTGAATCTATACACCTATTATTCATAATGTGTTCCATCAATCAACTCAGTCCAAAAATTTGAATACTAGTATGATAAATCATTGAAATAGTCTGGTATTAAAAATGTCTCATGCTCAAAATACGTGGAAACCAATTTTTAGCTGACTTCGA
>ML102573.1:0-17126 GCA_003697995.1 Taxidea taxus jeffersonii
TCCCCCTCTTTCTCTGCCTGCCTCTCCGCATACTTGTGATCTCTGTCAAATAAATAAGTAATAACCTTAAAAATAATAATAATAGTAAAAGAATATTCCCTTCTGAACACAGAAAGTCACGGAGCAGCAGAGGGCCGTGCTCGGTTAGCACTCTACCCCATCAAGCGGTTGGTCCCTAAGTTCAAACCCGGCCGAGGAGGGTCGGTACCCGCCCCCAGGCCCTGCTCGCACCGAAGCTGGCTGCTCCCCGCCGGGCCATTAGGAGTACCGGGGTGCAGAGGGCCACTAAGACGACCTACGCCCTAACCACCCAGGCGCCGTGTGAAGGAAGCCGGGGCTTGTCAGCAGATGGGAGTTTGAAGCCTGTCGCCGCCCCGAGCGCACACGCCACCCTGGGCAAAGGACGCATTTCTGTCACCGTACATACACGGAGCGGCGGCCTCGTCTGTAAGGCGGGGCTTCTGCGGACGATCTCAGTGGCGGGCGCTGAAGGAGACGCCTTGGCCTAGTGTTGGGCACGAGGGTCTCCCTGGTCTGGGTGGCGGAGCCGCTGAGACGGGGGTCGGGGGAGCTCGGGGACACGGCGTACCCCGCGGGCGGCGGCGCAAGTCCCTGCCCTGAAATCAGGCTCGACTTCAAACGCGCGCTTCGCAGCTTCACGTGCTCCCCCCGCCCCAGGCCTGGCAATGTCCGGGCACCGACACGTGAGTGACTGCCTCGGCCGTCCCCACAGTCTTGGGAAATCACAGCACAGGACTCGTCCGGCGGCTCAGGAAAGCCCCTCCTCAGACACCCTGACGGACCGACCGGCGACCCCCGCGACGCTCGCACTTCCGGCCACGCCCTCGGCCACGTGGGGGGGGGGAGGGGCCACAAACCTCGCACTGCTACTCGCAGTGCGGGGCAAGATGGAGAACTTCTCCTCCGCAGGCCACTGTGGGGAGGCGCTGCGGCGCCGCTTCCCCCGCCCAGCACCCCCCCCCCCCCCCGAGAGCGCGGGGCTGGAACAAAATGGAGGCCCAATGAGAGGGCATCAGCTTCTGAGGTGAGAGCGTTCCTGAAGGCCCTCCCTGCGGACTCAGCACGTGACGGTCTCTGGGGAACTGTCCTTGGTAAATGATACCCAAAAAAGGACCCAAATAAGCAGAGTGCAAGTACGCCAACGAGGACGTCCGCGACCAGCCGCCCGTGGCAGCCCGCCTCGCCACGCGAGGATCTGAGGGGGACGAACCCTCGTCCCACCGCTGACGGGGAGAAATGTGGCTCAAGCAGTCACACGCGAAGTTACCATTCTCTCTGCAGGAGGCATCTGGGCAGGGGAGGACGTAAGACTCTGGAAGCTTCAGGCCACTGAAGAGTATCACGTCTGTTCTAGAGATTTCGTCCCTAGAACATTACACTTAGTGAAATGGGAAAGAAAACTCTGAAACCCCAGCTGTTAGATGTACTTTAAGCCAGTGGCTCTGAAACTGGGTGTTGGGGTGGGAGAGATCTGGTCCCCTTCCTACCGCCAGGGTCACTTGGCAATGTCTGGAGACAATCTGGGCTCTTCTATCCGGAGAGGCGCTCTGGCGTCGAGCGGACAGAGGCCAGCAGCGCTGCTAACCATCCCATTAAGCACAGCACAGCCTCCCAGAGCAAAGAATTACCTGGTTCCAAATGTCATTACCCCTGAGCTAATCCCGCTCTAGCCCCCCCCCCCCAAAAGAATCACTGTCTGAGACACCTGGGTGGTACAGTCAGTTGAGCATCTGAGTCTTGATCTCAGCTCAGGTCCTGATCTCAGGGTTGTTGAGTTTGAGCCCCACATTGGGCTCCATGCAGGGTGGAGAGTCTATTACTTAAAAAAAAAAAAAAAATCACTGTCCAATGGTTATACAATTTAAGAGACAGAGTTGATACTATGGATTTAATTAGACTTCAGGTTCTATGGTGTCCTCCCTGGTTAAAAAAGATAAGTATTATGAATGTATACACTAATCAACTAATCAAATTTTTTTTCCTATCCTCTCAATGTCATAAGAAACATCCAGATTATCACTCTTAACGCTTGACTAGTAACACCAGTAATTTAATGTGTTTTGGGTATCCATTTCCTAAACTAGAAACTAATTCTACCTTTAACTGTCAAAATGGATTCTAAATCCTTGTCCTGGTGTATTTTCAACTATTGCTACAAATGCAGATCTGTAAGTCTCACCTGGGTCCTAGGGAATAAGCTTTGCTGAGAAGCCTGGGAACTGGCATTTTTAGTAAGCTTTCCTGGCGATTCTTACACATGCTCAAGTTTGACAACCAATGACAGACTTTGATTTTATGAGAAAAGAGCTGCCATGCCCGAGTCATTCTCACTGTAAGTTAAATAGCAACGATCAAATAATTTATAAATACGGAATCAGCAACACAGAGCACTATGCCTCAGTGGCCTCTGGGCCTACCCCAAACAGCATCCCTTCCAAGTGAGGCCAGTCTAAGACAAAAAGCCCATGAGCACCATCATAAAAGTATTTTGTCTTCCAAACTCCAGATTTCCCCAGTCAAGACTGTCCGTGGTAAACATCCTTACTCTTCAAGGAAGTGGATGTTCTTAAGCATCTGGCTGCCACAGGTGCAGGTTTAAATACATGCCTTATATTTAGCATTGAATGACAATTGGTATATTAACTGTGAGAGGCGAATGGTCACCACCTTAAGAACAATAACTAGACTTTCCATATAAAAGAGGAATATTTTTCTTCTGAATCTTTCTGCAGACTGAGCACCAGCTTTGATCTCAATGGACAGTAGAAATTCAGATGCTAGCATGTATCCAAGTAAACATGAAAAAGGAAGGAAAAACTGCAAGGCAAAATGAAGCAGATGGAAAGTGTATTAAATATGGGGGGGCTATAATAGTAATTGAGCTGCTATATGTCAAACACCTAGAAATACTTTCTTCTTCAACCCTCAGCACTCCCATTAAAGTAGATGTCCTGCTGATAAAAAAATACTGAGGACCAGAGAGGTTAAGTAACTTGCTCAAAGTCACAAAGGGGGTAGGCAGGAGATTCAGACTCAGAGAATCAAGCTTTATTTAATAGCATTCCATCCCTTATCCCAGCCCACCCCAATATCCATTAACATCCTGGTAGTGGTTTCTGGAAGTTTCTTGCGAACATGTAACTCAGTAATTGCAAATATTTTTAATTGACTTTTAGAGTGTCGCATGCCCTATTTTTAAGATGAAGTCTGAGCTGCTGTATGGCTTGTCTTAGAAAGTGAATGGAATCGAGTAAGCATTTTAAAACCCTAAAGCATCATACAAAAATGTAAGGCATAATGTTATTCATGAAAATTAATTTTATTTTAAGGAACTCTGGCAGATGGCAGGATTTTGAGATACTTTGAATTAGTGACACCCTAGGATACTGTGTAATCATGACTAAGGTTACACTAAATTGGTTTCTAATAGCCACATATAATATAAATGATTTGGACAATAGGTAATGTCATTTTAACAATGATATTAGAGAGACTCGGAACCTCCTCCTCAGATGTGGACATTTCCCAGGGGTCTCATCTGGGCCTTTCCTCCCCGTCTTCACCGTCCCGTCCCCATGGGCTATCTCAGCCTCCGCAGGCCTCAGATCTCACGTCTACTTGCTGACCAAGCGCCAAGCTACATGCTCACCCTTAATCATCTTCCTCATCTCAGGACTCGAAATGTCCTGACATCAGTGATGTCTCCTCAAACTTAAAACAGTCAAAAATCCAACTCATCACCTATCCCACCTTTTCTCTGGTATAATTCTCCTCTCCCTGTTTTTCTCCCTCAGGTGGAATCAGTTACCACATCTAGAAATCTCAGAACCAGCTTCAACTCTGCCTGACAAGTAGAACTGGCCCCCGGGTCCTCCGGGAGGCTCTCAAAGGCACCCTCTTCACTCGCTCCCACAAGTTCCCTTTAAATTCAGCACAAAGCAAACCACACCTCTCTTTTTTCAAATCCTTCCAAGTCTAGAGAACAAGGTCCCATCTCCCTGGCATGGCCCCGCATGACCCAGCTTCCGCCATTCTAGCCGCACCTGCCACCCTCGAGCAGGGAATCTGCTCATCCTTAAACATCTGGGCACCCTCAAAGCCTCCGTGCCTTCATTTATTTTATTTCCTTTGCTTTCTCTACTATCATCGCAGAGCATAGCTTCCGGACATATGGTCTCAGTCTTTGTATCAGAAAAAGGAAGCTTCTAGATGTACGCTTTCCTCTGCTACTCTCTCAGCCTGTACATGACCCATCTCGGCACTTACCGAGTACCCATGATGCCGGTTTGCGCTCACCCGGAGCCAGCACACTGCTTAGGGAGAGACCAGATCACATTCACCCAGGACACTTCCTAGCACACAGTACAGCAGGCAATGTGTGATTTCTTTAAAAGTTTTGTGCGAAGTGCATCACATAATGGGGTATTAATAACTGCACTTTCCTATTTTATATAGCATGCCAATTGGAAAGGCTGGGAAAGTAAAACTTAGTTACCTCCCAAAGGTTTGTTCTTGGATTGGGCACATGGTATGCAGAATGCATGTTTCCACGAAAACAATGTTCAAGAGTAAGATTACCTTTAAAGGCCATTTCCTAAAATCTTATTTTAGGGACATTTTGGCTGGAATTTTGCATATGTGGGGAAAGGGCAAGACAGAATGCTACAAAATTACTTTTCCGTAGTATGTAAAATGTATCTAAAGAACAGAGAGACTTGGGGGGCACACGGGTGACTCAGTGGGGTTAAGGGTCCAACACGGTTTCAGCTCAGGTCATGGTCTCAGCCCCAAGTCAGGCTCTGCGATGGGCGTGGAGCACCTAAGATTACCCCTCTTCCTCTGCCCCTCCACTGCCTCCTCTCTTTTTAAAAAAAAAAAAAGAGAGAGAGAGAGGCGCCTGGGTGGCTCAGTGGGTTAAGCCTCTGCCTTCAGCTCAGGTCATGATCTCAGGGTCCTGGGTTCGAGCCCCACATTGGGCTCTCTGCTCAGCAGGGAGCATGTCCCCTCCCCCGCCGCTGCCTGTTTCTCTGCTTACTTGTGACCTTTGTCTGTTATATAAATAAATAAAATCTTAAAAAAAGAAAAAGAAAAGAACAAAAAGAGAACAGAGACTGACTCATCAACCCCCTACAGAATGTCTGCTCCGTGGCCTCCACCTGAGGTCTATGGCTGGACAGGAAAAGGATCAGGAATAAAGAGAACATGACCCAGTGCGAGTAGAGCCCTGCGTAGATGGGGTAGAAGTGGCCCTCTGATGAAGGCTCTGGGGTTTTATACCAGACACTTCCCATCTCCCCCCAGTTTTCCCCATCCAAGGAAATCGGGAACGGAGCAGCTGGGCAGGGAAGCAAATCCCATCGGGGCAATTCAGTCAAGCAGTGGGCACAAGTGAAAAGCCCAAGCCTGTAGCACTTGGGGTGGCTGCAAAGGCAGGCTGGGACACGGGCAAGCATGTCAGAAACCCCAATAAGTCATCATTCACTCCCCAAGCCCCACTAATACATATCAGAGAAAGGGATGGGCTACAGAAGGGAGACATGGCAGTTGGAGATTACAGGAGTCGGACACGATCTAAACAGAGGGGCTGCTTCCGAAGTCATAAGGGATACAAGACTGAACAAATTCCCTGGAAGTTTATTTCTGGAAGACAATAATAACCCCAAACTGTATGACATCATTTCCTTCTCAAGAGTACGGACTCAGGAAAACAGTAACACACGCAGTTCTTTTCATTTTCCGATTATTTGGAGTTCAAACAAATGGGAGTTTACTCTGTCAAAATTCCATATCCATATGTGAGTTTTCAGAAGATGGAGAACTTTCGGATGATGTTCTTACGTCTATAAATATGAATAATGCAGATTCTGGATCCTATGTTATCAGATGACAAGATACAGCCTAAGCTTCAGCTCGTGCTAATTAAACGAATCAATTAAGAGACTACAGTTGCAACTGTGTAGCTGCTGTACTATACTAGCAATAACAACCCCGCAGGGAGGTCTTTTACTACATTAAAATGCTGTCCTCCACAACTCCATCTGATATTATTAGAAACAGTTATTTGTGTCTTGCTGTCATATTAGTAGCAAAGGCAAATTATGGAAATATGCAGACCAGAATGGTCCCAGTATGAGATCAGGTTGGGTTTTCAGCCTCCAAGGGAACAATTGCTGAAATTCCAAAGTTCCCCAAAGTTCTTTAATGGAACTGATAAATCTATCAGCACAGCATCCATTTAGAAACTAGGTAAGGGTCACATATTTACATACTTTCCTGCTAAGCTGATACAATTCAACGAGACGAATTATCATATTAAGTTTACCCTCCTGAGTTATACTGATGGAGTTCAAAATTGTTTTCGATGGTTGTCATTAATCGCTGTTACTTCGTAAACGCTTACTTTGAAATCTAATTGTGCTGGCGTATCAAGGGTCATATTAATAGCATTCTTAATGGTAAATCTTTGTAAAACATGTTTATTCTACTGATATTATCACTCAAGCTTTCAAGGCTAATAAGAAATAAAGTATATTTATTATCAATAAAAACTTAATTTAAAATGTACAATTTGAGATTTAAATTAGCTTTAAGAACTTCAGCATGATTTGGTTTCATTAAGATCTCTGGCTAAGCTTCAAAGACATATAATTTGATAGTTCCTCAAGAGTCCTTGGGCAAATGCCAATAGCACAGCTATGAAGAAGCTCTTTATTGTACTCTAAGCTTATTTTTGCTTTGGGGCAATATGCATTGTTTTCACAAGAAAAAAAATAGTCTTGGTGAGATACATTTAATATTATAGTATTTAAAAAATAATGGTACTTTAGAAATTAAACATAAACAATGATTACAAAACAAAACTTTAGAATAAAATGGTAACTTCTGCATTAAAAGCAATTAAGAAAATATTCATCCTAATGATAAAGCAAAGTTCAAGGCACGCCTGGGTGGCTCAGTGGGTTAAAGCCTCTGCCTTCAGCTCAGGCCCCATACTGGGTTCTCTGTTCGGTGGGGAGCCTGCTTCTCCCTCTTCCTCTGCCTGCCACTCTGCCTACTTTGCTATCTCTCTGTCAAATAAATAAAAAATCTTTTTTAAAAAAACAAAGCATAGTTCAAGTAAGTAATTCTGGTTAAGTAAAACACTGACTTCCTCCATTCCTTAGTGAGCTTATGCTATCTGATGTACACAAATTCACAGCTTCATCAAAAACATGCAAACAAAACAAAACTCAGACAACTTACCATTTTTAATAGGTACATATATCTTAGAAAAGTACTGGGATATGTAGCTTACCAAGTATACTGGTATATATAGTATCTATCATGGCTTATATGTTTGTGTCCCTCACCTAAGCTCAAACAATCCCCAACATGATGTTATTTGGATGTGAGTGGTTTGGGAGGTAGCTGGGTTTAGATGAGGTCTAGAGAGTGGGGCGCCCATGTCGGGATCAGTGCCTTATAAAAGAGCAGAGAGATGAACCACTATGTTGTACACCTGAAACTAATGTAACTCTGTATGTTAACTAACTGGAATTAAAATGAAAGTTTTAAAAAACTAAAAAATAAAAGAGAGGACAGCCCAGCACTGTCTGCTGTGTGAGGACACAGCTCTCAGGTGGCCACCTTCAAGCCGGGAGGAGGGGCCTCACCAGGAACCGAATCTGCTGGCACCTAGATCTTGAACTTATCAGCCTCTAGAACTGTTAGAAATAAATGCCTGCTGTTTAAGCCACCCAGTCTATGGTATTTTGTCAAAGCGGCCTGAACTAAAATACTCATCTTTAGCAGTTACGGCAAAAACTGGACTGCACGGTAAAGTGATCTGTTTTTAAGGCGCTCTGATGGTGAACAGCTCTACCTGCACGTCACAGAGGCCTGGTTTTGCATCCTGTTTCTACCAGTTCTCAGTATAGAACGGTCATTTAAACTGCCGAGACTCATTCTATCTTCTGAAAATGAGGCATGCCCTTCATCGGTGTTTCTGTATATTTGAGTTCGGGGTAGAGGTGATGATAACAGGTAAGAATTCCTTGGGAAAACAGACAGCAGTACGCAAGCCAGATATTAATAAGGAATGATGCTCTGTTTATAAAATATACTTTCATATAAATTACCTGAGTTGGTTTTCAACGTTTCATACATGTCAAATATGCTCTCGTGCCCATCTATGTAGAGCGCACACTGGGTTGAACACTGCCATCCAAAGGTTCATGCCCAGCTGCTATTTCAGAATGTGACCTTGTTTCTCTTTGCAAATGTAAACATCTAAGAAGAGGTCTTACTATGTACAGCTGCGGAGATTTCCAGCGATGGGGATGCTCAGATTTCTCCGACTGAATATACACAGACCTGGGGAAGAAAGCCCGTGAGGACAGAGGGAGAGACGGGAAGAATGAAGCTACAAGCCAAAAAACATCAAGCAGTGCCCCAAAGACCAGAAGCTGGGAGAGACACACAAAACCGATTCTCTGGGAGCACCTCCAGAAGGAGCCAAGCCTGCCCATACCCTGATTTCAGACTTCTCATCTCCTAAACTCTCAGAACACAATTCTGTTATTTGAAGCCACCCAGTTTGTGGTAATTTGTTGTGACAACTCTAGGAAACAAATACAGTCCTATATCCTACATATTGGGAACGGCAATGAAATTGATAGCTACTAAAGGTTAAAATGCAGATGGTCTGAATTCGGACCTACGGCCAAGTCCAATACGCTCCTCTGAATCACAGAGGCACAAATTTCATCTCAGTGCCTCCTACTATTCAGAAGAGTTTGCTTTTCATTATATAAAAATACTGCTTAACGGTTTTTTTTTTTAAGATTTTATTTTTCATTATTTATTTGACAGAGAGATCACAAGTAGGCAGAGAGGCAGGCAGAGAGAGGAAGAAGCAGGCTTCCTGCTGAGCAGAGAGCCCGATGCAGGGCTCGATCCCAGGACTCTGGGATCATAACCTGAGCTGAAAGCAGAGGGTTTAACCCACTGAGCCATCCAGGTACCCCTGCTTAACAGTTTTTTAAAAGAGTTTATTTGAGAGAGAGAGAGAGAGAGCATGAGCAGATGAGCAGGGGGGAGGGGCTGAGGGAGAAGCAGGGAGCCTGACACCAGACCCAATCCCAGGACCCTGGGATCATGACCTGATGGGTGTTAGGATAAGCTAGGTTAGGCTTCAGAAATAACACTGAAGGGGCACCTGGGTGGCTCAGTGGGTTAAAGCCTCTGCCTTCGGCTCAGGTCATGATCTCAGGGTCCTGGGATCAAGTACCGCATCGGGCTCTCTGCTCAGCAGAGAGCTTGCTTCCCCCACTTTCTCTGCCTGCTTGTGATCTCTCTCTGTCAAATAAATAAATAAAATCTTAAAAAAAAAAAAGAAATAACACTGAAATCACAGTCCAGTCCAGTGCCCAGGCTCCAACCTTCCCCAGCGACCCATTCTACTAGGTACTCAACAAGCAGGCAAGTAGGCCCGGGGACCTAGGGCGCTCACACCTGCTCTTGGCTGTCCCTGAGCAGAAGTGAAAGACATCACTGTAAGGAAACAATTCTCCATGGGTCTCTCGTGCTTCTCTTCTACTTCTTGTGAGCACAGCACTGACTATCCTTCGTTCTGGACTATTTTTTCAAGGCTTTTTGTTTTTGCTAGACAAAGACAGAGACAATGTCTCCCTCAGAACAAAGGAAAGGCTTGCTCACTGCCCATATAGAAGCTTGGGGTTCTCTGATCTAAACTCAGGATCCTCTACTGTACCACAACCCACTGTGTGAGCAGGTGTCCTCCTGCCCTCCTCACACTACCCTGTGGGAACCAGAGCTCAGGGAAATGATGCAAAATTAATGATATTCTGGCTACCGCTACTGTTGTAATAAACCATCCTTCATTTCTGACCCCAGAGCCTTGTCTCTTCTACCAGCATCCATGACTGTAGGGGGCTGTAAGCTCCAAGTAGGGTAAAATCTCAGACCCTCCACAGTTGTTGTTGTTGTTGTTGTTAATTTTTATTTTTTTAAAAGATTTTATTTATTTATGTCAGACAGAGAGCAGGAGCGAGCACAGGCAGACAGAGTGGCAGGCAGAGGCAGAGGGAGAAGCAGGCTCCCTGCTGAGCAAGGAGCCCGATGTGGGACTCGATCCCAGGACGCTGGGATCATGACCTGAGCCGAAGGCAGCTGCTTAACCAACTGAGCCACCCAGGCGTCCCTGTTGTTGTTGTTTTAAGAATTTATTTATTTGACAGAGAGAGAGAACACAAGTAGGCAGAGGAGCAGGCAGAGAGGAGGGGGGAAGTAGGCTCCCTACTGAGCAGAGAGCCCGATGTGGGGCTCGATCCCAGGACCCTAAGATCATGACCTGAGCTGAAGGCAGAGGCTTTAACCCACTGAGCCACCCAAGTGCCCCAATCTTCCACAGTTCTTGATAGTCCCTTCCATCCACAGCTCCTGGTTGGAGCTAGCCCTGTGGTCCAACCCAATCCATGATGCCTTATTAAAAGTGCAAATGACAGGGGCGCCTGGGTGGCTCAGTGGGTTAAAGCCGCTGCCTTCGGTTCGGGTCATGATACCAGGTTCATGGGATCGAGCCTCGCATCGGGCTCTCCGCTCTGCGGACAGCCTGCTTCCTCCTCTCTCTCTCTGCCTCTCTGCCTACTTGTGATCTCTGTCTATCAAATAAATAAATAAAATCTTTAAAAAAAAATAAAGTATTAAAAGTGCAAATGACATAAAGAGACTAAACTCATGCATGTATCCTCACTGCACAGAAAGAGGAACAGACTCAATGGTCAATCAGCATAAATGGCCAATAAATGCAGAAAAATATGTTCTACTTCCTTAATGGTGAGGAGGTTAATTAAAACCACAATGAGGACACTACTGACACCGGCAAATATGAACAAGTCTGATGACAGCAGGTACTGGTGAAAATGCATACTCGAGGCACATCAGCCCTACCGAACCTCTGGAGCACGTGCCATCAGGATCATGTGTTCGTGGGCATAAATGTTTAGAGCAGCATGGAGTTAGAGCCAAGACGCTAGACACCTCCCGGGGGGCCATCAACAGTGGAGGTGACCTCACCCACACCATGGAGCCAAACGACCAAGTCATACGCGACTACTGAACATACTCCCATGCACATCAAGCTTAAAAGCATGCAAAGCTCAATTGTTTAATATTTAAGGATGCATTTATGTGGAAAAATTATAAAGAAAAGGAGTTTTAAAAATTAGGAAGACGTTCTCTGTGAAGGGGGGGGGAGAAAGAATATCTGACAGATAGGATTAAGAAGGAGCACATAGTAAACCTCAAAGTTAATGACGACTTTTGTGCTTTTTAGAAAAATTCTAGTGGGTGCATAGGTCTTTGCTTTATCATTACTCTTTGTAACTGGCAAATACTTTATAAATGTTATTTTACACATATTACAAATATATAAAGTATATTTATAACATTTTATATCGTTATTTAGTATTTCTATATCTAACAAAATCTGGTTTTATTTATTTTTTTAAAGCTTTTTTTTTAAAATTTACTTGATAGAGATCACAAGTAGGCAGAGAAGCAGGCAGAGAGAGAGGAGGAAGCAGGCTCCCCGCTGAGCAGAGAGCCTGATACGGGGCTCGAACCCAGGACCCTGAGATCATGACCTGAGCCGAAGGCAGAGGCTTAACCCACTGAGCCACCCAGGTGCCCCCAAAATCTAATTTTAATAGGGATTTATTTTATTGGGAAATAACCAAATGGTAGTTTTTTAAAGTTCAAAGTGTGTAAAAAATGAATTAAATTACTTATTTTGAAGCCTACACCTTCTCTGAATTGAAACAATAACATTGTTTAACTTTACTGATGCTACAGAAGTCCTTCTTAAAATTAAACTCTTCTTTGAACACTGAATGTCATATTTAACAATATTCAAAAGCCAACCTGTACGGAACATTCTAAAAGTATTCTCACAAAGACAAAGTGTGTTTGAGAAGTCTTTCCTTTACCAAGTGACCTGCTAGGGCTCTTCCTGATGGCAAGCTTTGGAAACTGAACCTGCTTTAGAAAATGAGGGCTGGAGCAGCACACGCTAGCTGGAAATTCCCGTGCATCCGTCCTCGCAGTCCCGCCGTCTCAAAACCTTTGCTTCCTCTCTTCCATACTGATCTATTATTGCTAAGAGAACACGCAGAGAAATGCATTGTAACAAACCGCAGTGGCCGTCCCAACCGCTGGGATGCAGAATTTTAGAGTACTTAGAAATGACTCTCATCTCTGACGCTCCCTCTCCGCACAAACGACATAAACAATGTGGAAAGATCTTTGGGGTTTGTTAGCAAGTCACCTATGTCGGGACGGGGGTGGGGGAAGGGTATCAGCTACATAAGCAGGTCTGGTTTGTGTGACTGTTTAGGGCGCGTGCGCACGTGTGTGTGTGTTTCCTACCATATCTTAGGGGCCTGAAGTGGATGAAAAGAAAGAGCAGAGGAATCGGAGCCCCCTTGTTTGCTCTGCCCACCAACTAAGTGTGGACCCTTGGGCACACTGAGCTCTCTTTTCCCATGCAAGTTCCTTGTCTAAGAAAGACGGATTCCCTGCTAAGGCCCCTACGCTTTTCCTTTTCCCCGTTTGTTTCTGTATTTGCTTTCTTCTTCTGTTTTAGGTCTAATCCTTGGGTCCCATGCTTGCCAATGTCGTGAATTCACTCGACAAGCATTCGCTGAGTGCCTGCGGGGCCCAAGGCCCTGTTCTGAGAGCCGGGCGAGAGCGGTGGTCACAGCAGGCGAGAGCCCTGTGCTCCCGGAGCTTAGGTCGTTCAAGGGGGAAAGACGGCCAAGAAACAAGTTTTTCAAAAAAGTAAAACGTGTCAAACAGGAAAGTATGTCAGATAGTGATAACTGCTGACGAAAAAGGGTGGAGGAAAGGTGGCCCAACTTTCAAACGGTGTGGCCAGGAAGCCGTCCCGGAGGCGGTGGCTGTTGTGTAAAGGCTTGAAGAAAGTGAGGGAACTTGTGTGCGGGTGTCTGGGGGCAAACAGTCCTGGAGGAAGGCCGGATGCGGAGCCCCTGAGGTGTGTGCCCACATGTCTGAAGAAGAGTAACGGGGCCAGCTGACTTGACCGAGGGTTTTAAAGGATCAAGCTAACCGTTAGGTGGACAGCGGGCCGCGGGGCAGGGGCAGAGCTGCGGAGAGGCTGCTGTGTCTCAGACGGGAGCCGAAGAAGGCTTTGGTCCGGCTGGGGGCAGCGGAAGTGGCAGAGGAGACGCAGCAAGGAGGGCACGGGCTTTTAGCTCGAGTAGCCGTTTTCCAAGACAGGAAAAAACGGCAAGAGAAACGCTTTCTTCTGTGCGTGGGTTTTGCCTAGGGAGAGCTCAGCTTTCAACGTACGCACGCAGGGAGCTCCATGAGAACCCAAGGAGAGAGCAGGGCAGACACCGAAGTACCCACGACCTGCTGCACGAAAAGTTCTGCGATGCCGTTTCTAGAAGAACACGGGCACGCCACATTCTGTTTGGCTTGGCTTCATTGTGCGTTGCAGATAAGGTGGCGTTCTTTTTTTTTTTTTTAGCGGATTGAAAGTTTGTGGCAAATCTGCACTGGGCAAATCTGTCGGCGCCATTTTTCCAACAGCATTTGCTCACTTCCTGTCTCTGAGTCGCATTTTGGTTAATTCTTACAATATTTCAAACTTTCATATTATGACTATATTTTATTATTACTGTATTGCTGTGACCTGTGATCCGGGATTATTAATTCACTGAAAGCTCAGATGATGAGTAGCATTTTATAGCAATAGAGTATTTTTATTTTTATTTTTTAATAGTTTATTTATTTCTAGTACTCTCTATATCCAACATGGAGCTCCAACTCACAACCCTGAAATCAAGAGTCACATGCTTCTCTGACTTGAGCTAGCCAGGCACCCCTAGCAATACAGTGCTTTTACATTAAGGTATGTGCACTGTGTTTTTAGACATAATGGTTTGCATTCTTAAGAGACTACACTGTAGTGTAAACATTACTCTTATATGCACCAAAAAATTCATTTGACTGACTTTCCTGCAACACAGGCTTTCTTGCCGTGGTCTGGAACCAAACTCACAATATCTCCAAGGTGTGCCCACATTATCTACTGCTAATAATATAAATGCCTCTAGAGGATGGGATGTGTATACTTCTGTGATGGTAAATTTTATGTGTCAACTTGGCTAGGCCACAGTATCCAGGTTTTTGGCCAAATGTTATTCTAGATATTTCTATGAAGGTATTTTTCATATTAACATTTAAATCAGTAGACCCCGGGTAAAGCAGATAATCCCCCATAATCTGGGCCGGCATAATTCAATCAAATCAAGAAAAAAGCACTGCCCTCCCAAGCAAGAAAAAATACTGCAAGTACACGGTCTTTGGACTTGAACTCCAACTACTTCCTGGTCTTCTGTGCAGATTTTGGACTTGCCTCCTCTCCTCACCTCCCCCACACAAACTTATCCTGCTGGTTCTCTTTCTTTGGAGAACCCTAATTTCTTAGGACGTGCATTGAAATAATATTTAAAATTTAAAATTTAAAAAAAGCAAGTAATAACTTATTGATCAGAAAAACAAAAATAACTATAAATCTCAGGGGCAACACTTAAAATTTATGGGACATTAGTCCAGTGCCTACGCATATACTACCATATATGCTGCAATACTGTACGTGCCTTCATACACGTGTGAACTAGAAGTGCACATATTAATGTGCTTCCTATCGCAATGGCTACAAAATCACGACTCTTCTGATCCAAGCCACAGGCCTCTCCTCTGATATTCTCAATAAACTCATAGAGCAAACAGAAATACCCAACGTGAATTCCCAACCTGAACAAGTTACCCAAAAAATGTGAACAGACATTTTATAGATTATAAATGATATACAGCAAATGAATACATGGAGAAATATTCAAATCACATAGGCAGTTCACAGAGAAATGCTAATTAAAACAATAAGGTACGGTATTGTTTGATCATACCTCATTGGTGTGATTGGTAATAGCAAAATAAAACCATGATGAAGACAAGTTCAAATACAAGGGCTAAAGCTAGTTGGACACTTTTTTTTCTCTGTAAATTTAGTGAATATACAAAATAATAATCCTTTCATACTTACCACTGTACCAAGAAACTGAATGCTCATGTTTCCACCTGCTTCTCGAGAAAGGCACTGGAAAAAAAAAAAGAAGTATATAATGAATTCACATCCACAAAAAATGTGTACATGAATGTTCATGGCATCATTATTCCTAATAGCCAAATAATCTAAATGTCCATCAACTGTTACATGGGTAAATGAAATCTGTTATATTCATACAATGGAATATTGTTCGGCCATAAAAAGGAACACAGTAATAACATGTGTGACAACAGAAGGCCATCACAAAGGACCACGTATTATAGGACTCCACTGCACATGAAATGTCCAGAACGGCAAATCCACAGAGACGGGAAGTAGATTAACACTGTCTGATGGTTCTGTGCAGAAGACCCACAGCCGCCCTACAGACTTCCCGGTCATCACAACTTCCTAGGCTAGCACAGGTTGCCTAAGAACACACAAAATGTCACATCTTTTCATTAGCACAGATTACTTTATACCACTTGTCAAGGAAAGGACTGAAAATTTCTTGATTCTCTAAGAAAATGGGAGTGGGGTGGGGAGGGGAATGTAAGGCAGAGCTTCACAGACCTCTCAACAAAAGAAAAAAGAAACTGTCCTACTGAAAAAAGAAACGTGCTCCTAACTCTAGAACAGAGTGCCAAGCAGCAGAGATTGCCAATGCCAAGTCTGGAACAGTAAGAAAGGGTAGCAGATTCTACAGATGCATTAGATAAAACTATCTGGGAAAGAGAAGATGCCCTAAGGCTTCTTCAGACTGCTCAAAAAAAAGCTAAGACCTCATGCTTGAGTAAGAGACATCTTTGGAAGAATCATCTAGCACAAGTTCAAGAAGTCTATTCCTTGGTACCTAAGTAACAGAGACAGTAAGAAATGATTCTTCGCCATGTCTTACGTGGGACATTCCATCCAACTGAGACTGCAGAAGCAAGCCCACATTAAAGCCTGTAAGTTTAGGGGGAAAAAGAAAAATTTCTTCAGCAAGAGGTTCCACATCTTTCTGAAGCCCAGAAGTCAAGTCCTATCCAATAAGTCTGAACTCTTAACTTACCATTTTGTTCTTCTTAGATAATAGTCTCTATACAAAAGTAAGCGACTTCCTAAAGAACTTGTGTTTTCAATCAAATGATAATTACCGATTGGTTGAAGCATTGATGCAGCATGGGAGTGGTTGTGCTTTTACCAAACTTTAAGAAAAACCAGGTATAAAGCACAGATCAAATTCCTTTTAGAAAGGAAGGGAGGGAAGAAAAGAGGATGGGAGGGAGGAAAAAGAGAAGAAAGAAAAGGGAGGAAGAGAAGAAGGGAGGAAGGAAGGGTACCTGCCTGAGGGAAAAGGGCTGGGAAGAAATGAAAATCACCTGCTAATTAGTAGGGGGGTTATGTTAATTGATTGTGGCGATGTCTCCTGTCTTGTTAATTTTGGCCATTCTAACTGGTGTAAGGTGGTATCTCCATGTGGTTTTAATTTAAATCTCCCTAATGGCTAGTGATGATGAACATTTTTTCATGTGTCTGATAGCCATTTGTATGTCTTCATTGGAGAAGTGTCTGTTCATGTCTTCTGCCCATTTTTTGACAGGATTATCTGTTTTGTGTGTGTTGAGTTTGAGAAGTTCTTTATAGATCCTGAAGATGGGTGCACAACTCTGGGAATAGAGTTAAAAAACACTGCCTTGTGCACTTTGGTGAACTGGTTGGTATGTGAATTCTATCTCAATAAACCTGTCATAAAATGTTAGCATTTGGTTAAAATAACAAGAGGACACCACAATTCTTCTTAATCCAGAGACTAGTGAAAACAGATGTAATCTCCATGTTATGCAAGCATTCGTAAATAGAAAAGCTCAAAGTGAATGCAACATGACTTATGCGTATCTTGCTTGAATTTTAGTCTTCTATAAATAGATAACTAAATAGTTCACTGGAAGTAAATCATATTTTTATTTTTCCCCAGATAATTCTCACC
>ML102573.1:17526-41086 GCA_003697995.1 Taxidea taxus jeffersonii
GTAAAATTGCTCTTGTTCATTCTTAACCTGTTCTTCAAAATTCTTTCTTTCCTGGGCTACTCAGAAAGGGTACAACGGCTTCAAAGACTCCACAAAAAAATTATGCAGTTCTAACTAAGTAGCTGTGGGTTTTTTTAAAGTTCTCAGACGTAGCCTTGGAGGGAGGGCTGCCTGTCTTGGACCATCACAGATATATCCTAATTTTATTCCTTTTTTTTTTTTTTAAGTGTAGGTTTACCAACCCCAGTTTTTAAGATCACGCAAGTCCTAGAGCCCAGAGAAAATCTCCAGAATTCCAGCTCAGCCCCCAGTTCCTTGATTGAGGGAAGTTAGATCAGTCAGAAGGAAAGTGGATTAATGCACGATGACAAGAAGATGGTCACCTCACCCACAAGTCCTGCCCC
Organism: Taxidea taxus jeffersonii; assembly: GCA_003697995.1. Lineage (NCBI taxonomy): Eukaryota > Metazoa > Chordata > Mammalia > Carnivora > Mustelidae > Taxidea > Taxidea taxus. The sequence goes on from ML102573.1 coordinate 17,931, forward strand.
AGTGACTCAGCACAACGGTAGTCTGACCAGCACACTCAGAGTGGTGTGTGTGGTACGGTGCAGAAATAAATTATAAGTCAGTATGATAAATCCATAGTACAAAATGTACAAAGTATTAATGGATAAGAGGCCAGACGAGCTAAATGCCCAGAAAGGTTAAGGAAGACTTACAGATATACAGTAGAGCTGGGTACTAAAAAATGAGCAGATATTCTCCAAAAGGGAAATAAATGAAACACTTTTGGTTAGATGGGCCAGTGTATGCAAATTTCAGCTGAAGAAAATGCATGGTGAGTTTAAGGCGCGGTGAATCATCTGATATGGCCAGATATCAGTTTGGTTAATGGGCAAGAAAGGAGAACTGAGAAGGAATTACAGAGCCAGGTCCCATCTTGCACAGAGTTCACACTTTAATCAGGTTCTTATACTTAAAAACTGGGGAGTAACGTGGTTTACAAAGACTGACAGTCTGATGTAAGATTGAGGATACAGAGGAATGGCGAGGGGGAGGTGGGCTGGGAAACCAAGGAAAATGCGGCAGGTGGCAATCACTAGGGGGGGTGGGCTCAAAGGCTAGATAGAGGTGAGCCCAAAAGCAGAACTAAGCCTGTTTTGTTCACAGAAACTTAGAATTTGGAGGGCAAATGGATCTCAAAATCTACATTTCCTTTTACTTATGAGGAAATTAAAGATGCAGGGATATAAAAGGAATTTGCCTACACTGCAACAGGAGAAGAAGAATCCTAAGCCCAGCAGTTGTGCAGGGCCGGGACAGCTCTGCTGTGCACAATGGAGCATCACCACAATCTCAGACCGGATCAGCACTTGGTGGGGGAGCTCTTCTAAGGACAAGGACCATTTCTTCCACTTCCTCCTTAATCCCAACAGCATGCCAGTCAGTGCCACAGAAACGAAAACAAAAAATCAATCTTCACCAAGAATGCTGAATTTTTTCCCTACTATGAAAGACCAGAGTGACCTATGTATCTCTCAATCTTCAACCATCTCCAGGAAGTTTTGCTGGGAGAGTTCGACGTGTGGCTGTCAAGAAATTAGGGAAGGTGCTGCAGAACGACGCAGACTGAGGACAGGCAGTCCAATGACCCGCTAACCTCCCTGCTGCTGACATTTTAAGAGTAGTGAGGAAAATACTCAGGAAAGCATCGCCATTACTAAAAACTTAGGACTCAACTCAGCAGCAGTTAAATCTTCCTTCCTCAGAAGCCTGAGGCACAGATCCAGAATCCTGTCCATATTTACCAGACTAGAATCTGCACAATTAATCACTTCCATCATGCAGCAACACACTTAATCCTAACAGCTGTTCAGAGTGAGAAATTTTCTGACTGAAAGTGTGGCTGTTGGATTCTGGGAAGATGGCGGCAGTCGCACGGTTTCTGAATCTTCCACAGAAACACTGAAGAGGCCCAGGGTAACAAACATCCCTAGTACCCCAAATGTTGTCTACAAATACCACTTCCCACTTCTAAGAAATCAAGGTTTCTCTGAAGAATGGCTGATCCTGGGTTTGGGGCAGAAATGACGCTGCTGTATCTTGTCACACCAGAAAGTAAGGGAGCTATCAAAGACTGGGGCCACATTAGAAGGACTGAAAAAATTCCCTGGCCAGAGCAGGCGAAGTCTTGACCGTCAATAAGGATTATAGCTGCAATGGATTAAAGCAGACCAGGTATGTTTGATCCCATGAGTTCAAAACGGCAGAAATAAAAACAAAACACCCTCATTTAGTCACTTTTGGAGAATAAGAGGGAACCAACTCTCTGGGAACTGTATTTACAGCCGCTGCAATCTAAATGTCACATACTTTCCATGTGTCATGAATCACTATTCTTCTTGTAAATTTTTTCCAACCATTTAAAAACGTAATAACCACTCAACTTGGGAGCCGAACAGAAACAGGCCATGGGCTGGATTTGGCCGCCTCCTGGTCTCGGCCATCAGCAACTTTCACCTGGCCCGCTACAGGGATCAAAAACGTTCGCTTAATCCCACCACTGGTCCCCTACGGTCTATCCTCCTCACAGCAGTGATTTTAAATCACATCGCCTCAAAACCCCTCAAAAGCTTCACAGTAGGAACTGAATAAAAACCCAAGCTTTTTGGCCTACAAAGAGCCCTACTACAATCTAGTCCCTGCCTATCTTCTTTTACTCTCCGAAGCTATACTCGAGATGCCGGCCCTTCCTTTGGGCCTCTGCACAAACCAAGCTTGTGCCTGTCTCAGAGCCTTTGCACTTGCCATTCCTGCAACTTGGGAATTTCACCCCCTAAATGTTTACGTGGCTGCCTCCTTCTCCTCCTAGGTCTCAACTCAATGTAAGCTGTTCAGAAACAACTTTCCAGCCACCCTCCCTAAAGCTTCCTCCTTTAGGTACTTTCCATGAAGTACCCTATCTTATAGCCTTTATTGACCTTCTTAGTACTCAAATTACCTTATCCATGTGTTTACATGTTTGGTATCTACATCCTCTTGTAAATGTTGTACATGTTGGGGGGGGCAGTGGATAGGAGAGTGAGGGGGAGAGAGAGAGGAAAAAAGAGAACTGCCCAAACCTGACACAGCTCAGCAATAAGGACTGGTATAATAAAAAATGGAGAAATAAAATTTCATTCAAACTGGAATTCACCTCTATACAAAAACCAGGTATATACAATTTTCCCACAGTTCATGACGAAGACAATTGGGTTTTAGAATTCACAAAGGACAAAGTATCAGAGCTTACAAAGAGTCTGAGACATGCCAAAACAAATATGAACTGACCATTTGACAAGCCAGTAACAGAAAGTAAAATAAAATCAAAATTAAGACTTTTATTTTCATGAAACATATCCCATCCTTATTCAAATATTCTCTCCAACTGTTTTTCTACCCCTTTTCCTAGTTTAAGTGGCACTTTAGAGCTAGATAAAAACTCCTTCTGTTCTTATTTTGATACTCTGCTCCAACATTTATAAAACATACACCTTTTTTTTCTTTAAAGAAAGAATATTCAAGAAGAAAGACTTTGATTACTGAAATGACTTCAGGATTTGCGGGAATCAAATTCATAGAAAATTAGCAAAGGCTCTTCACTCAAAAAAACCCAAAACATTCACAAGCTAATGCTCCAAAAATATCTTTCTGGGAAAATGAAATCAGAGGCAACTTCACCTTTAAAAAGTAATCTCCCTGAACAGTAAGAGGAAGAAACAGTAATAGTTTTCTTCTTCCCCTCGCTGATATCCAGCACCATAACGTGCAGCAAAGGCCAATTACTACGGGATTTGTCTTATCACTCTCCACGGCAGCTGCTTGCATTCTTTTCCACATTTACACAATCGGTGTTTATACCATTCAAAATTCTCTCCTTCTGGCAGCTACTAAAATATCATTTTCTAGTAAACAGATAGTAGAGGAGGAAAAAAAATACGTGGGGGGAGGAGCAAGGGGAGACGCAGAATGACATTTTCCCATTATAGTAAATTTTTAAAAGCAGCTCCAAATCATAAAACCAGTGTCACTAGAGACAAGAAAACTGCTAAGCTTCCAGGACTCCATTACAAAAGCAGGTAGAGGTGTCAAAATTAATATTTTAAATTATAGTTGTAAATACATCCCAGCTGTTAAATTGTGATTAAATTTTTCGAAGCATAGTGAAAGGAGTTATTTCTGTTCTCCTGGTGGGCTTGTTTCTAAGATGTGTAACTGTAATTGATGTTTTCAGGAATGTGAAAAGGAGATGGTTAATAATTACTCTCTCATTTCCTACTTCTTTGGAAAAAATACCAACCTCCACTTAGAAAGTTATATATTTATATATCCTATACATCCTAAATAGATGGTTTCATATTACATTTGATAACTCTAGAGTAATCACATGCACATAGTGCAAAATAACAGCTAATTACTTCTAAGGGGATGGAGAGAAACAGCTGAAAAACAGGGAAAACATTTATTTTGGGACTAAAAACAGAAGATCGCTTCCAAAGTCCCTTTTTTCTTGATACTGGCAAAGTATAAGCAAACACATAAGCCACTTCATTTAATTTTCTTATTAAAATATTTACTTTAGCATCTAGGCATGTTTATAAGGATTATAACAAAAGTTTGTTCCCAGAGGATGTGAGAGTTGCTTTCATCTAAAAAACTAAAAAAAAAAAAAGCTTCTTTTCAACGCCCCTTACTCAAGAGTTACGAGACGCAATTCATTTTCCTCAAAAAAAGAGAAAACTTTAAAACTTAAAAATCTATTCAGACTCTGGGTAGACAAGCATTTGCAAAAATATCACAGTTACGCAATCTGCAAACACAACTACAGCTCTACCGTATTCATGTGCTTATATATAATGTTCTGTGTCACACAGGCCCACTGAGCATTTTAAGTTATCACGTTATGTAATCTATTTAACATCGCAATCAGTGCACAAATAATCCATTTAATCTGGCGTTCTGCAGTAAATAACAGGACATTCCCGTGACACTATTCCCAATGTGCCTGCTTTAACCTAGAAAATTAGTTCCACTTAGCTGAGTGTCAATAACCTATTCATCGTAGGACGCACCAGTGCTGCAGTCAGCTTTGCACTGTTATTTATCATAAATTTATCTTCTCTTGAAAATATTTAGGCAAGAACATGAGAAATAAAAAGAAGAAAAGCCTTCAAAGGTACATCATGAATAGCTTCACATCACACAAATGCAGAGACTGTTAAACCTTAGCAGGATCGCAAGATATTTTCAAAAGTATTTAGCTACTCTTCAGGCCTGTAGACAACCCGCTGTGAGCAGGTGGATAGAAGAAATCATGCCACACAAAGAAACAGGCCAATAGCAGGCGGCAGCTCTGCCTGCAAATGTTCAAACAATGTGACCACACGAAATGAAAATCTAGTATATAAAATGCTGGCAAGAAACAACACATTAAATCCCAGCAGATAAATTACACCATAAGAAATGGAAGAGCTATTTGAGTTGTTCAAAGTAAAACTGAGGAGCCTCTTTCAAGGTTAAAAAGAATGCTGCATAGGAATAGAGCATAGTCACAGAAATTAAAAAAATAAAATAAAATAAAATTCTATTGGAGCAGCCTGTTCCAAGCTACAAAGGTGCTAGGGTGTGTGAAGACAATACAGGGAGCGCCACACCTACAAAACACCGTAAATTTTTGGTTCCGACACTAAATTATATGCTGCAAGCAGAAATCACTCCGCGGATTACAAGTAGTCCTAAATTTTGTTACATTTCTACAATAAAATGTGAAAAGTTCGTCAACTAGAGGATAAATTCATCTAATGCCTAAAAATGAATTTAATTCATCTACTCCCGATTTTAAGTGATAAAAGCCAAAACTGTGGTTGACACATAGGGGAGCACCAAAAAACCAGTCTGTTTTTCTTCTACGAGCACTCTCTCATTTATGAAAGGTTTCTGAAAGCGAGCCACTAGCCACCTGTGTCTACTGAGGACCTGGAATGTGCCTACTGCGACTGAGAAACTAAATTTTCCATTTTGTTTAATATTAAGTAATTTAGGGCGCCTGGGTGGCGCAGTTGGTTAAGTGACAGTCTTTGGCTCAGGTCCTGGTCCTGGAGTCTGGGGGTGGGGGAATGGGGGTGGAGTCTGGCATTGGGCTCCCTGCTGGGCAGAGAGTCTGCTTCTCCCTCTGACCGTCCCCCACTCGTGCTCTCTCTCTCTCAAATAAATAAGTAAAATCTCTTTAAAATGTTAAGTAATTTAAATATAGAAGCTGTGGAATATAATTTTCTTTACACACAGTTTCCTTGCTCTGGTATGACTGCATTTCACATTCATAGTTCTGTTGCTTCTAAGCTGTGAACGGGTATATACACAAGTCAGGCATTATGTGTTGTTTCTGGTATCGCATTAATAATGTTTTGTATTATTTCATCTTGAAATGCTAACATTTCGAATATACTGAGTTAAACAGAATGGGTTAGTGAAATTAATCTCACTTGTTTTTACTTTCTTAGGGTGGCTACTAAGAAACTTAAAATTGCATATATATGGTTCATTAGGTTTCTATTGGACAATGCTGCTCCATTCTGCAACTTTTTAAATTGGTAACTTGAAAATGAGAATATACCTTCCCACAACAAAAATGAGAAATGATTGTAGGTTTTCAGATTATACCCCTAAGACCTATTTTATAAACATCATTACTGATGGACTCTCCATTTGCAATGGAAATAATAGAAAAATACTGGTATACACCCAACAGGGAAAAAAAAAGAAATATGAAATACTCTCATTTTATTTTCCTTGAATGATATCTGAGGAAAGTTTGGTTTAATTATTACATAAAGAAATAGATTAGGGGCACCTGGGTGGCTCATTGGGTTGGAGCCTCTGCCTTCGGCTCAGGTCATGATCACAGGGTCCTGGGATCCAAGCCCCACATCGAGCTCTCTGCTCAGAAGGGCACCTGCTTCCCCTTCTCTCTCTGCCTGTGTCGCTGCCTACTTGTGATCTCTGTCTGTCAAATAAATAAATAAAATCTTTTTTTAAAAAAGGAAATAGATTAAAAGCTTATAAAAATTCTGGAGGACCTAGAAGTATCTTTAAGAGTTTTTGATGCTCATTCTTCAGTATAAATCACTTCATTTCAAAATATAGGGTTCTCCTCCTTTCAGATATACATATCACTAACTCTACACTTAAAGTTATTAACAATGATTCGAATTTTTGTCCATGAATATGACTTTCTAGACGTCAGAAGAGAAAAAGACTTAAAGCAGCCATGTGGGTAAGTTGAAGTAAGAGATTGTGCAATAGACTTAGCAGAACAACGGGTTATTAGTGACGCTGGGGAAGAGAGAGCTCAAGCAATGGATGCACAAACCTCTGAGAGAAAGGAAATCAGGAACAGTCTGAACTGAACCTTTTTCTGTATCTATCAATAGGTGGTACTATTGGCCTTAAACAGCGTAGGAAAATAAGATATTTCCTTGACTGGAAAGAAATGTGCTTGGTGAGCACAATACTTGTTGGAGTCAGTCTTCGCTCTCTCAAGAACTATGGTGGTTCTGTATCCAGAGAGATCAAGCTGCCATGTGCTCTAACAAGAATAGATTCTGCAACTATCAGAAAGTTGGGAATCGATAAAACAGCTAAGAAGGTTGTCATATTAACAAAGTCCAATTCAGTGCAGTCTTAGAGAAATAAAATCTAAATCTTGAAAGTACAGAAAAGGCAGATTTGTTTTGTCGTTGAAGATTTTATTTATTCATTTATTTGAGAGACAGCGAGTGATCGAGGACATGGTGCGGGGGTGGGGAGCAGAAGCCGACTCCATACTGAGTGGAGCCTGATACAGGGCTCGATCCCACAACCCTGGGTCACTACCTGAGCTGAAACCAAGAGTCGGATGCTCAACCAATGAAGCCACCCAGGCGCCCAAGACAGATTTATTTCCGAAATTACAAAATGCAAGGTGACTTTCCATGCACTCATCCACTCATCCATTTGTTTGGTTGCTGAGCCTTTCCATGTGCCAGGAATTCAGCAGGGCAGTGCTAACTGAAGGGTAAATAGAAACTGAAAACTTTGATCAATTAAAGGAAGTTAGTAACATATGACATTCATTATCCAAATGATGGTACATGCCAAATTACAGTTTATTTTTTAAAGAAATCAATGGGTAGGGGCACCTGAGTGGCTCAGTCGTTAAACATCTGCCTTTGGCTCAGGTCATGATCCCAGTGTCCTGCGATCGAGCCCTGCATCAGACTCCTTGCTCAGCAGAAGCCTGCTTCTCCCTCTCCCTGTTCCCTCTCTGGGTGTCTCTCTGGCAAATAAATAAACATAACCTTAAAAAAAAAAAAAGAAAGAAAGAAATGGATAATATTAAGCTCATGAGGTTTACCAGTGAAAACCAGGAAAGTAAAGAATGTGATATGACTGAATTTGATTGGATGAATAGGGAGCTAATTCCTAAAGCAAAGGTTTGCTTTCTACCCAACTATTTCATCATCTAGTCAGATAAAAATGCTAACTGCTACTTTTCATGTAGCCACAGGGATTCAGTAATAAAACTAAACAAGTGCTAAGCACTCACATTTTCTTAAGAAGCTAGACTAGCTACCTAGTAGAACATGCTAAGAACTACAAAACCAACAACTGCCCATCTCCCACCTCAAAAGACTATGAAAGAAATTCAAAATTAATCAGTGGAGGCTGAATTGTTAAGCTAAGAACTCAAGGTTGAACACTTTTTAAAAGGTATTTTAAGAAAATCACTTGGTTTTCCATGCATCTCCTGGATTTTGAGGGACATCTACGTAAGACTAACAACTGTTTTGGTGGCAAAACAAAGAGAGAAGAGTATGATGAGGCATGCACTGATGATTATTTCTTGTGTCCCAATGTGGACTGTGCAGAAGAGGCCCAGCCTGGGTCATTATGAGAGACCCTGCTCAACAGGAAAATCTGGAGGGATGAGAATCAGGTGGGCAAAGTCAACTGGAAAAGGCAGAACAGGCTTTAAGGGTTCTAGAAGTGAGAAATTCTCCCAAAGCCACAAAAAGCATTCTTGAAGACACCAGCCAACTTTAGATGTTTGCCATGCTCCCAGAATAATGAATGACAGGTTACATTAGCCCAGGTCATGCAAGTTCTTCCTACCACGTTCCTCCCCTCCTTACCCCAAACTGCAACTTTGGAGAGAGCCTAGATGGCAAGTAAGAAGTGGGAGAGGATATAAAGCAAGAGAAAATAAAGCAACAATACTCTCATCTTTCCCCAAAAATTTCTGTCTTGAGGAGGAACTGAGGACAGGAAGAGAGGTTATACCAGTTTTGACATTACAATGAACTAAATTTTCAAACACACCCCTCCTGGGGTGCCTGGGTGGCTCAGTCCATTAAACATCTGCCTTTGGGTCAGGTCATGATCTCAGGATCCTGGGATGGAGCCCCACATCAGGCTCTTTGCTCTGCAGGGAGTCTCTTTCTCCCTCTCCTTTCCCTCTTTGCACTCTATCTCTCTCACTCTCTCTCAAATAAATAAAAAAGAAAAAAATAAACACATCTTCTCCCAAGTAGAGAACTGGTTGCATACTCTCTTGTAGCAACTATATGACAGAACTGCTTATGATTTTATGCAGGGGAGGAAAGAATAAGCTGAGAAAATGGGTTTGAAAGAAGAGTTGCAAATAAATAATTCTTTTTAAAAAAAGTTCCTTCTACTTGCACTAGAAAAGTTCCTTTTGTGCAGTAAAGTGGTTACCTGGTTAAAAAAGAAAAAAAGATAAAGGAAGGCCAATTATTAGGAAGTATTCAGAATGTTACCTCAATAACTATCTAAATGAATCTTATTCTACAATAAGGTACCACTTCACTCCCATTAGTATTGTTATACTAGAACAAAACCACCAGAAAAAAAAAAAACAAGCACAGGTGAATATGTGCAGAAATTGGAATCCTTGCACAGTGCTGGTGGGACTATAAAATGGTGCAGCCACTGTGGAAAACAGTATAGTGGTTCCTAAAATATTAAACAGAGATTTACTACATGAGCCACTAACAGAGGATCAGGATTCACAAAAATATGAACTTTTATGAATCAATAAGAAAAATAAATACTCCAATAAAAAAAATGGACAAAAGCCATGAACAGGCAGTTTGCAGAAGAGAAAACAGGAGTGTCAATAAATACATTTTTTAAATGCTCACTGTCATTACTAACCAATATATGTTAAATCACAAAGAGATACCATTTAAACCCACCAGTCAGGAAAAACTTAAGTAGTCTGGATACCAAGAGTTACCTAGGATATGAAGCCAAATTGTCAAATTGTTCCAGGGTCCAAATCCTGGCTCTTCTATTTATTAGCAGAATGCTCTGGGTGAGCAATTTAGTATTTTTAAGGCCTCAGTTTCCCCAACTGCAAAGTGCAGGATAACACTAGTACATTGCATTGGTGTGAGGATTAAATACTTTGATACAGATGAATTTTCTAGAAGAGTCAGTGCCTGACACAGTAAGTGTACAATTAGGTTTTCTTATTATTCATATGCTTGATAGCCGCACTGTCAGTAGACACATACATTGGTACAGCCACAGAGGAAAAACCCTTCAGCATTACCAGACAGGATTAAGAATACAGTCCCTGCAACCAGCTGTTCTATTTGCATATTCCTTGAAGAAACTCTTATTTCACGAAGAAACACACAGAGAAACATTCATAGAAGCACTGTTTGTTCTGAAAACAAAATAAGTAACACAAACATCTACCTAGGAGAGAAAGAGTAAACTGTGGTACATTAACATGACTTAATAACCTGTAGCATGGAAATAAAGAAAGCTACATGCATCCAGATGACCAACCTCACAAACATAAGCAACTCAGAGAAGCACAGAGAGAGTACGGTGCCAATGATGTAAACTCAAAGAGATCAGAAGTTAACAACATCCTGCTTGCAGTATGGATATAACATTCCCACAGAAGACGAAGGGAGGGACGCATTCAAAATGTATTTAAAAATGCAATTTAAAAATTGAGATGGTAGTTACCTCTAGGGGGCAGGAGGAAGGATTTAATTAAAGAAGAGCACAGAGGAAAGGCAGTAGTGCTGGGAATGTTTCCTTGTTTAATCCAGGTGGTAAATAATCGGTTTTTTGTTGTGTTCTTTAGCTTTTATACAAATTAATACATATTTGTGTACATAAAATATTTAGCAAGGAAAAGTTTAAAAGTGGGCACAAAAATCCAGGAGGAAAAAACCCAGCCATTATTACCACAAAATCACCTGAAAAATACCTGTGGTCATATCCGCCCCGTAGTTCTTCTTTGAAACACGCAGTAGCATTTTCACAGCTATTTGTTTGGAGGTACTGAGCTGAGAGGCTTGGGCACCTCAGCCCAGGAAGTCAGCGCCGAGAAAAGGGAGCCGGGCGCAGACCCTGAAGATCTGCCCAGGCTTACGGCAGGTGCAAGAGACAGCTACAAAGAACACGGTGAAGCCACCGTTCAATCTCCTGTCTTTTCAAATCCCTTCACCACAAATGCTCTTATCTGGGCGGAAAACATTCTGAGAGAAGATGATTCCCCTCCTCTGCTTCTGTAACAGGCCCTAACTTCTCTCCCCACGTCCAATCTCACTTTCCTTCCATCCTCTCTCCACAATGCAACTCGAACCGAGCTCTTCCTAAACTCCGACGCTCTCCAGACCATCACCTCCTTGGGGAACACTCGTCCAGGGATCCACCGGCCAAGGGTAAAGCAGAGGCCACACTGTGTCATCAGCAAGGCTTCTAATGACTCGGCTCCTACCCACTTCACTTTTCTGCTCAGGACACCCAGCTCGTTCTCCGACTGCAAAGGCTGGAAGTGGCGGTTCTCAGACTGCTCGCCCTGGCCTAGCAGCACGCGCATTACCTGGGAACTTACTAGAAATGCACACCGAGCCCAGACCAACCGAACGGGAGCGGGCTCCGGGGCTGGGTCCGGCCGTCTGAATTGTATCAAGCCTTCTGGGTAATTCTGAAGCACACCAAAGTTTGAGCATCACCAGTTTAAACCATGAATGAAAGGCAAATTATTATCTGAAGAACTCTGATGGGTACTATATAGCCCAGTGGTCAGAAGCACACACTCTGGGGTCACCCTGCCGAGGTTCGAATTTCTGCTCAGCTTCCTCCTAGGAAGGTCATCACAGAACAGCTGCTTCGACTGCCTCGGCAGAGCAGGACCCTTAACGGCATCCGTCCCACAGCAAGCCTGCTCGGACTTAAATCCCCGTGCTACCTGCTACCAGCCAGCCATGTGACCTCGAGCAAGTCACTTACCTTCTCTGAGCCTCAAGGGCCTCCTTTACGAAAGTGCCAATAAGAGTACCTACTGCATACAGTTGCCGTGAAGATGAAATGAATATAACTGCACTGTGCGCAGAACCGCAGCCAATACACAGTAAGTACCGTGCAGTACTTATTCTCAGTATGGTATGAATTTCATGGGGACCACATTGTGTTTTGGAGATTAAAAAAGCCAACTAATGTTCATAACAAGTAAATAAATGCTAATGTTCATAGCAAGTGAATAAAATTCACCTATTCTGGTAAGGAAGAACTTTTCTCAGAAAGTTTCCTCACTTTTTTTTTTTTAAGGTAAATGAGTTTGTTTGGTTTTTATCCAGTATACCATTTATACCTCTCTGAGTTTATTTCCTTCCGATGAAATAGTACTTAACTGGAAGCAACAGCCTCTCCAAAGAGTTGGGGGGGGGGTCTGCCTTGAGGGGTCACTGAGTTCAGATTAATGCCTTTTTTAAAGCAAAGAACTTACAAAGAATGAGAAGGGATTTACTGAACGCTCTCCCAATGATAGGGAAAATATTTCCGGGAATTATTCTAAGTACATATCCAGTATTAACATAGCTAGAACTAACTCTCCATATAAAGGTGCCATCAAGTTACCTATCTGCAGTCACTGAGAAGGAAACTGTAAATATCATGATATACCAATTTGGACAGCAGGACTTCCTAGCTCTCTGCTCACTGCTAGGAGGTCATACTGTGTCCCCTGACCGGAACACGCATGTCTGGCCACAGCATGTTCAGTGCAGAGCACATTTGACTGAACATAAACAAGTGTGACAAACCCAGGATTTTTGAAGACAAAATAAATGGATCTACATAATGTGAAATTATGCAATGATATTTTTTCCTAGGGTCTCAAAGTGTTCAACCTCATAATTAGAATATGAAAGAAAATATAAGAGAGAAAAAATATACTGGGGCAAGTTACAAAACCGAAGTCAAAATATAGAGCTCATTCCCGAGAATTCCATATTTCTTACACCCATAAAGACAATACGCCAATTAAGCCTGGCTTAGAAATTAGTTTAGTCATCAAATATTTACTGGAGGTTTCTGGAATACCTCCCTCTCTAACAGAGGTATATATGAGAATCTGACATACAGAAGTCTTTATCTGTGAGTCTCTCGATGTCTCTAGGTTCTAAAAATCAGTTTCATGTGCAAAATCAAGTTAGGGCAACATAAAAATATTTTTCTTAAAAAAACAACAACAATAGAAAGAATGAGCATTATTGAATATTATGGGAGGGGGTTATGATTTTTATTTGCATGTGATCACCACATGTGACACAGTGTTCTTTGTTGTGCTTTGTTTTCCCTGGTACTCTAAAATTCAACTATGAGGTCAGCTGAAGAAACTTTGGCAGAATCTCTTTTCATAGCTGTCTACTTTGAAATGGAGGTCACTGATGACAAAGAACATTCAATCAATTCTGGATTTCAAGTCATTTCCTCAATGCGAGAAATCTTACTTTGGAGGGAAAATAAAGGTTAATAAGTTGAGATTACTCGATTTTTGAAAGGCATCAGTGTTCTGGCAAATCAATGCATAGCTCACATTTCTACTGATCCAGTGCTATACGATCTCAATCACATGAAAAGGAAGGTAACAAATCATATTTTATAACTAAAAACCCACAATGGCAACAAAAACGGCTATTTCCTAATATTTATAGAAAAGCACACAGGGTGCTTCATTTACGACAAAGTATATAGTAAGTAATAATTCACTAGCCTTCCCCGACTGCCAGGAAAAAGAAAATATTGATTCCTCTGAAGACCTGCCTCAAGATTCTCCAAAGAAAGAAAAATGTTTTCTACCATAAATGTAGGAGATGAATAATATGCAGCTTCCCCTACTATAACTGTCAGAATTAACCTAAAGGCAGCTGCTGGTAAGGATTCTGGACTTGCAGGACCCCTCAAAGTAAACCATCAGAACATTTACCTGTATCGTCCTCTGAGTGCCATCGACGTTGACAGACAATAAGGGTGAAGCCAGGTTCCACGTGCCGGTCACATTTAGTTTCGACCCATCAACTTCTACCTGTTGTGACACCAAATAAGACTGTTACCAGGAAGAAAGACAGAAAACTGGTCTCAAGTTCACTGCTGCATACAAAGCAGCAGCCATTCTAAACAGATGGCTCCCAAACAACCTGTCATGTTTACTGCTCCCGCCATGAAAGACAGGGTCCAACAGGAGTCTCCTTAGCCATCTCTGGGGAGAGGGGAAGGACCTGGGCACAGCTGCCTCTGGGTACTGAGGTTTCAAGTGCCTTCCAGTAAGTAACGAACAGCCTTCTAACTCTAAACCTATCTGGACATGCTACATTTACTGCAATTAGACAAGTAATGCATATAAATTCCAGTGACATTCTGCAACCCACACATCAGGGCTTGCATATAATATCCTCTCCAAGGACCAAGAAAGAACTTTTTCTGTGTTAATTTTAATGAGGGACTATACATTGTTATCTTCATTAAACAGAAGCTTTAATTAGGCAAAATTCTTTGGTGTTGAATATTAAAAGTCCATTTGAACGATGCAAAAGTTCTGTCACATTTTTGTTGCTCACAAATGACTAATTCCATCCATTTATGACAATGCCAAAAAGACCCCATCATCTTTTAGAACAGATACTTTTAAGAGAAAAATTCTAATTTCCAAATAAATAAAAGTAACTGAAAGAAAAAAGCAACGCTAAATTAAAATCAAAATATTGTTAGTTACTGCTTCCTTTTCACTCACTGATTCCCCAACTCTTACATATGAGAACTAAGAAAAAATATCAGTATTATTTTAACTCTACGGTAAAAACCTAACAAAGGGATATGTGAGTTTGTCCAAGGTTCAAAATAAAGTGACAGCAAAGTCAAGACACATGATCCCTAACATTCCTTTACTCTCTCTGAATACTTACTAAGAGACACACAGATGTTACCATTTAGAAGAACAAGTGTGTCCATCGGCATCTAATGGACTTTACATACATAGACATCCGGCAATGGTGTGGTCACACAGTCTAGAAGCTAAGATATGCTACTGGCTACGTCGTGAAACACCAGTGGGACAGACGTGATGCACTCACTTGTGCTTCCGGGTTCAGTGGCCTCTGTGTCCACAGGGCACAGCTCAGTAAGTAGGAAGAAGGAAAGGCTTGGGTCTCACCTGACATTGCTATTTTACTCAGTTAGAGCTGCTTACTAAACTGGAGCATTTACCCTCTCTGAACCTTAGTTACCAAACTAAAATAGAGTAAAAATAGCTATCCGAAAGGGTGCTGTAGGATTAAAGAAGTTAGCATATAAAAGGTCTACCGATATTCCTGTCATGATAGGTCCTAAATATTTTCTCCCTTCTCCTGTCCCTAATGGTTCCACCATCCTTCAATGAGTTTTAAAAATAAGGTCAGGGGGCACCTGGGTGGCTCAGTGGGTTAAGCCTCTGCCTTCGGCTCGGGTCATGATCTAGGATCCTGGGATTGAGCCCCGCATCGGGCTCTCTGCTCAGCAGGGAGCCTGCTTCCTCCTCTCTCTCTCTCTCTCTCTCTTCCTGCCTCTCCGCCTACTTGTGCTCTCTGTCCGTCAAAAAAAAAAAAAAAAAAATCTTTAAAAAAGAAATAAAAATAAAAATAAGGTCGGATAATCATACTATCTCAAATTATTTACTATTAAAACACTAGATGATAAAGATCTGTGATCAAAATATACATTTTTAAATTATCTATTTAGCAAATTAAGTATCTCCTTATGTAATGAAAGATTTCCAAAAGAAGCTCCCAATAGATAAGAGTTTTACAAATATTAACTGCTAAAAATACCCTTTAAAACTGAGAAAAATATTTGCTTTGACATAGCTTTTAAATTTAAAAGATTAAAAAAGGGTCAATGTTCAGTTATAAAAGTTTTATTTTTTAAAAAGAAATTTAAAGGCTGTATGGAAAGATTTTTACTGATAAGCACTTAAAATTTGTATTTGATGTTAATTTTAAATCAACAAGGTGACAGAATGAAACTGTAATTGTCATCTTTAGGGCTTATCAGGGGGAATTGAGGGGAAAAAAATGAATTTACCCAAATCCTGTAGAAAAGAAACCAATTTACTACAGCCTAGGAAAAGTATTTTTATGAACGTGGAAGTAAAATGCGACACACCTATAGACAAACTATCAGTTGGTAATAAAAAGGAATGAAATGCTGGTACATGCTCTTTATGTGGCTGAAAATTGAAAACATGCTGACTAAAAAGCCAGTCACAGGAGACCACACATTACTAGTTCCGTTTATAATGAAATGCCCAGAAGAGAAAAATCCATACAGAGAGAAAACAGGTAAGTGGTTGCCTCGGGCTGGGGCTGTGGGGATGGACAGAAGGACTGAAGGGTGACAGCTATGGGGTGCAGGCTTTCTACCTGGCACGATGAAAATGTTCTAGAAGTGACTGTGGTGATGGTTGTCTGGCTCCGGGAATTGACATGCCACTAAATTGTACAATTTAAATGAATAAATAGTATGGGTGTGTGAATTATATCTCAATAAAGCTGTTAAAAAACAAGTGACAGATGAAAACAGATAGGAGGGGTTTCACTTTTTTAAAAAAAACCAGAAGCACTATTTCATGAGAAATTAAAGACCTAAAAAACAGATAGATACATATACATCATGTTCATGAAATAGAGGAGGCAAAGATTTCTTGGGATATAAGAAATACAAATCCTACAAGAAAAAACAGATGAATTAGACTTCATCGAAGTTACAAATTCCTATGAGAAAGACACTGTTAAGAAACAGGAAGTTGAACCACAGGGTGGGAGAAAATATTTGCAAAACACATATCTGGTAAAGGACGTGAATCTAAAATCTATAAACAATTCTCCTTTATAAGTCAATAAGAAAACCAACCGAATTTCTTTAAAAATGGGCGAAAGAGTTGACCAGACATTTCGTCAAGGAAGAGAGATGGGTGACAAGCACATCACCGAGTGGTCATTAGGAAAAAACAAAATTATAATGAAATAGCACTACCCCCCACTAGAATGGCTAAAATGAAAAGGAGTGATAATACTAGGAGCTGGCAAACACATGGAGCAACTGAAACCTTTACACACCGTGGGAAGGAATGCCAAATAACAGACCTGCTCTAGAAAACCCCGGAGAAGTGAAGACATATGTACACACACAGAGTGCTCACAAATGTTCACAGAAGTTTGTTTACGACAGCAGAATATATACACAGAGAAAGTTTACATTCACCTCAAACTGGAAAAAACCCAGAAGTCCAATGAACCAATGATAATGGACAAATATGGTATATCCACACAACAAAAAATGAGCAATAAGCATCTCAAAAGCAGTATGCTAAGTGAAAAAAGGCAGACACACAAAAGGACATATAGAACATAAATATGATTCCATCTACAGAACGAAAAGGCAGAAATCAGGTTGGCAGTTCCTAGCGACTATAGGTATAAGGATATGCTTGACTAGGAAAGGGCATGAGGGAACTCTATGGGGCGATAGAAATGTTCTAAATCTTGTTTATGGTGGTGATTATAGGACTATACAGATTTGTCAAAACTCAAACCATACAATTAAAGAGCAAATGTTTTATTAATTTATACCTCAATAAATCTGACTTTTAAAAACAAAAATAGGGTGGTTCAGTCAGTTAAGCATCTGACTTGATTTTGGCTTAGGTCATGATCTCCAGGGCTTGAGATCAAGCCCCACATCAGGCTCTGCACTCAGCAGTGAATCTGCTTTAGACTCTATCTCTCCCTCTCCCTCATCCCTCCCTTCCTGCTTGCTCTCTTTCAAATATATAAATCTTTAAGAAAATAAAATGATTTTAAAAACAAAAACAGAGGCAAGAAAGTCTGCCTCTTCCCAAACTGAAAATGGTTATTTTTAAACTACCTTCATCTTCCCTTACTGATAAATTTAATTTCTCTCCCTGCATCCTCTGCTATTGGATGAGTGGATGTGAATGTTAATTTGGGAAGAAAGACAGAAGGAAAGTTCCTTCTGGACAGAAACCGGGAGGGGGGGGGGGGAAGAGTCCTTTTCAAGTCCTGTCAATTACATGAAAGAAAGACACAGAGGGAAGATGAAAGTATCAGAGACCTCCCCATTTCCTTTCACAGGGACCCCTAGGAAGACACAGGGGAGTTGAAATGGAGAGAGATATGTGAAAACATCCTGACAGGTATCAGGTACCCTAAAAATATCTAAGCTTAAGGTCTACTTCTGGAACATCATCTAGGAGAGACTGTAGGCTTGGTGTCATGGCATTCCTGGCATGGTGTATGATCAAAAGCGTAGCATGGATGGAGGAAGAAGCCAGATAGATGACCCAAACACATCATGTTAGGAGTCCAGAAGTTTTTCCTTGCTTAGTGAAACGACAAAGTCTGGATCAGGATAAAGACAACATAGCAGGGGACTCTATGTCTATAGGCAAATAGCAAGCAGGACCATGGGTGGCAAAGGCCTCTTCAATGACAAAGGGGACGAATGAGCACCTGACAGTCATGGGTCCAGGTCCTTACAGCCTCATAAAGACACTGCGGGTGTGAGGTCTCCTCCCCACCTCTACAGTTATGAGGTGAGTCCAACCATATACCTAAAGGCCCCTTTTACCTGCACCCAAACTCCACTCAGGGGTAGCTGGAGTAAGGGAAAGAAACCAAAACACCATGGTATCTGAAAGACATTGCTGAAACCAAAGTGTGGGGGTGCCTGGCTGGCTTAGATAGTTAAGCCTTCGGCTCAGGTCGTGATCCCAGGGTCCTGGGATCAAGCCCCACATTGGGCCCCCTGCCCTGCGGGGCATCTGCTTCTCCCTCTCCCTCTACTGCTCCCCTTGCTTGTGCTCTCTTGCTCTATCAAATAAATAAATAAATAAATAAATAAATAAAATCTTTAAAAAAAATTTTACAAAATGAAAACCAAAAAACTAAAGCGTTTCCTCCCCCTCATCCCTTACTAAAGGCAGAAAGCTTGTGAGGAAGATTACACGCAGACATACATATCTCCTTGCACACCTGGGAGGTAATGCACATAATTTTGCGACGTCACTATATAACGGAAGCAAGAAGTTATCAGAGCTTCAAATCATTATCTCTGAGGCATATCTGCAAATTTTATTTTATTTTTTTTAAAGATTTTATTTATTTATTTGACAGACAGAGATCACAAGTAGGCAGGCAGGCAGAGAGAGGAGGAAGCAGGCTCCCCGCTGAGCAGAGAGCCTGATGTGGGGCTCGATCCCAGGACCCTGGGATCATAACCTGAGCCGAAGGCAGAGGCTTTAACCCACTGAGCCAACCAAGGCGCCCCAATATCTGCAAATTTTAAATGCGAGAAAAGAACATGCTGAAAACCATCATGTGTCACAGGCCTCAAGCCGTAAACAGATTTCACCAAGAAACATAATTCAGGGCAGAAGATGCAATGATACTATTGATGCTTTCACGAGATGAGTGAAATCCAGATGTAAGTTAGGCCATTAGGAGAGGCAGGGAATTTGAACACTTTAATACCTTAGGAAAGATCGGAACAGAATGACCTGAAGAATTCTTGTTACTATGCCATGTGTATTGTCTACACCTAATTCTTCGGCCTGGGGGGCTGAAGCAGCAGGTGTGGAGTGGAAGTGGCATTTCACTATTACAGCACTGAGAACGTGACATAAAGCACCACCCTATCTTTTCCATGCCAGAACCTAATGGAAAGTGAAATCTAGGACAATGGAAATAACAGATTTGATGAAAGGGTATTAGAGTAACAGGCCTAACAAGGAAAAGCTACAGGCTGCCCATGCTTATACACAGCCAACAACCCTCCTGCACATAATGATCAGAAAGTAACCAATGCTGGATCTTCACATACAATTTGCAAAACATATTTTTATCAAGAGAAAAAGGTAAATTAAGAGTATTATTACACAAGAACTACTCAGAGAAACACAGGAAGAGTTCAGATAAATAATTATGCAAAGTCTCAAAGACAACCCTAGGAAACATGACTCCTCTTTTAAAAAAATGAGCTCAAAGAAGAAAAACAAAGGTTCAAAGAAGAGATCATACAACAACAGAAGGAAATGAAAATCAAGCTGGTAGAACTCAGAAAAAAAATAAAGAGAAAAATAACATTATAAAGATAAAAGCCACCTTAAGAAGCAACCAAAAATAGAATCAATGAGACTACAAAGAAAGACAAGGACATCGAGAAACCATATAAAACAAAACAGACAAGACTAGCAATACAAAAATTTATAGAGAAGACAACAGATATGGAGGAGGGAGAAATGGATCCAAAGAATATACGAATGACTTTTTCAAAAAGGCTTATAAAGAAAAAAGAATAAATGAAAGTTCAAAGATATGATGGGATAAAGCTTGAGAAAATAAATAAAACCTCGAATTTGTGGAATGATGTTGTTAAGGAACTTTAGGAAGAAAGAAAGTTTTATGTGGATATTTAGGCAAAAATAAGAAAGCAGGCACAAACAAGGAAAAAAAACCTCAGGTCAGCCTAATTTCTCAAGGGCAAAACTGATACATAAGACCACAGGGCAATATGGTCTAAGTACTAAGAAGGAAAACATTGCCCCCCAATTTTATACCCAGCCAACATGTCCTTAAAATATATCATATCAACATATCTTGTAGCATATAAGAGAACTTAGCACCCCTTATATAAAAAGGAGGCATCTCTATATATACTGATATGACACCATACCCAAGAAAAAATTACAGAAGAGCATATGGAGTATGCTATCATTTGTTAAGGGGGAAAAAAAACCTGTGTTTTTTAAATGTATAGAGTATCTCTAGATAAATATATAAGAGGAGCAGAGGGGCTGCGGGACAGGGATAGAAGGAAGGCTTGCCTTTTACTGCAAATCTGTTCATACTTTTAAAATTTTGTTCTGTATCTGTATGGTATGCATTCAAAAACTATAGAAGTGAGGAGAAGCGTAAAGGCCTATTTTCCTCTCTCATGGCAGCATGAAGTCAATAGTTACTTTATACCTTTCACTAACAGGCACAAAATACATAATAGCTGCCCTTCTACCACTTCATTTTGGTTAACACACCAATACTCATTTCAGTTTCTCTGGTCACAGATTTATCGAATTCACCTCCAACACTCAATTTGATAATGTATTTTGGACAATCCCTCTGCATAACCCTCCCTTATCTAGAAATGAGGGACCTGAATGAGCAATGCCGAAGATCGCTTCTAGGCTAAAATTCTATGGGCTTATGGTTGTGAAGGCCTTTTATTTAAGGTACACTTAGTTAATTTCTGACATGGCAAATTCCAATATTAGAAAGGGACTTTGTTTTGCTCAAACACCTCTGTTTGGGTAAGGAGATTTTTAAGATCTTTCGTTTGACAAGCAATAAAAGCTAACAGTTTAAGCCAAATTCAGTGTGGAGATTTAAAAAAAAAAAAATAGACCAAGAGTAAAATGACAAATGACATAAATAAAATTTTATCCCTTTCAAGGCAGACAATATTGTGGAAATGTTCTAAGCACTATGAAAACACTAGAATATTTTAAATTATCATAAAACTCTATTTAAAAAACAAACCAAAGATACATCTCTGTTTAGAAACACCAAGCCAGACATAAAGATTTCATGCCTGTAGTTTAAACAGGCCTAGGACTCAAGTGCACCAAATTGGCATTAATTATCGTATTAATTCTGACCCACACTCTTGGCAGACGATGTCTTCTTTTCGTTACCAAAACTGAAGCCACGAGACATAAGTCCTCTGATTTTTTTGGCATCCCTGAACCTTCTTTCCTTTGCTGATATCTCACATGCCAGCCGTTTCCCCTCTGCCTCGCCACATACCGAACACCTATATTCTCACAGATGGGCACCCGACCCACTATGTCCTCCAACCACCAAGCTGCTTCTTTCCTTCTTTTCTCTGACAGGCCCTAGAACAAGTGTTCTGTGCCTATTTTCCTATTAAGTAACTTCCACCATAACCTCCTACAACCTAGTTGCTAAAACTATATTCTGAAAGGTCACAAACCTTCAGCAGTTGTATACTTTTCTTGCTAATTCTGACTACTCCTTACTTCTCAGCAGGAAAGAAGACCTCTTGGGACGAGGGGATATTTAAGCCAAGAGCTGAAGAGTGAGTAGAGAAACTGGTTGATACTGGTGGGTAGGTGGGAATGTCCAGAGGGGATATCCCAGAGGAATCTCGTGTAAAAATAAAAATCCCAGAGGCAAGAAAGACTTGGCTTGTATGAAACCAGTGTGCAGAGCACAGAAAACAAAGGTGAGCATGGCCCGTTGGAGAGGGGGAGTGACGAGAAGCGCTAAAGGATTTCGCCTGGAGAGTGCCATCATCAGCTGTGTCTTTTTCAAAGACGAGTCTATTTTTTTTTTTTTAAGATTTTATTTATTTATTTGTTAGAGAGAGAGAGAGAGAGTGAGCACAGGCAGACAGAGTGGCAGGCAGAGGCAGGAGAATCAGGCTCCCCGCTGAACAAGGAGCCCGATGCAGGACTCGACCCCAGGACGCTGGGATCATGACCCGAGCCGACGGCAGCCGCTTAACCAACTGAGCCACCCAGGCGTCCCTCATAGACGAGTCTAGCTACAGCTTGGACAAATCAGAGGAAACAAAAATGAAAATTCCGGTGACTGGGTCCCCACTATGGGGTAGTGGGGAGAAGCGGGATACTCAGGAGTAGTATAAACTGGGGAAGGAAAGTGAAAAGTTTGAATACAGAGATCATGAAATAATCACGAAGAAAAGGGAGACGGATGAGCTTATCAGAAAAGCAGCAGAACTGCCTCCCAGCATTGGGTGCTCAGCCACAGCGGGACCTTGTGCGCATATAAGGACATGAATTTGCCTTTGGTGTGTGGTTTTGCCCTGCAGTGCTCAGGTTATTTGCCCGGTGCAGGCATAAAGAAACCGGGACGCCGAGTTCCTCTAAGTTTGGGAACAACGGAAGAATAAAGGGGTTGAGAAAGTTAAGAGTACGTGTAAGCGGATTACTGTAATTATCGGCCAGGATATCTCAGCTGGATAAAGAGTGGAAAAACGGGAGTGGGATCCGTGGATGGAGAGAAAGTATACGGCCTCACGGTTGTCCCGAGGCAGAGAGAGAGCCCACAGACTGATTGCTAGCCTTCACATGCAGTGGGGGGACTTGGAGGTTGCCAAGGAGGGCAGGTGGTGATGTAGCGTGAACTTCAAAGAAGAGGGAGGGGAACATGGTCTAGAATGGTACTAGGGGAAACAACTCACTTCCCATCTCAGAGGTGCATGTGTTCTG
>RCUC01134033.1:0-55462 GCA_003697995.1 Taxidea taxus jeffersonii
GAGGCCTGGCCGGCCGCGGCGGGCCTGCGGGGCCTGGGGCCGGCGGGAGCGGCGGCGGCGCGGGCGGGTGACGGGCCGGCCGCGCTCGGGGCGCTGCGGCCTCCGCCTCCTCGGCGTCGTCGTCGGGGCTCCGGCAGCGGACGCGGCGCCCGGCGGCTCGGCTCGGCTCGCTCTCAAAATGGCGGCGGCGTGAAATGTCACATCCGCATGGGGGGCCCGAGAGCGAGCGAGCGAGCGAGCGGAGAGCGGGCGGGCGGCGCAGGGAGCGGGCGGGCGGGCGCCGAGCCGGAGGGCGGAGCGGGAGCGGAGGGCGGAGCAGGGGAGGCGGAGCAGGGAGCGGCCAGCCCGCCGCCCGCCGCCCGCAGCAGCCAGCGCCGCCTCGGCCAGCCCGCCTGCTCGGGCTCCGGCTCCCGCGGGGCCGCGCCCCCCGCGCCCCTCGCGCCTCCCGGCCCCTGAGCCCCCGGGCGCGCCGGTGCGGGTGTCCGGTCCTTGGGGGAGGAGCGCCCGGAGCCCAGCCCAGCTTGGGGACCCGGGTTCGCCCCCACAGACCTGGGGGCCCTCGGAGAGGCAGCCGTGTGACCTTGGGCGCGTAGCTGACCAGGCTGCTTAGAACGGGGCCCGGGACAGAAGTGGGAAGACACGTACCACCAGCGGCTCCCGTGGCCATTAGTACTAGTAGTAGTATTTAACCCCGCACCCCTTCACCGAGCTGCCGTGTATGCACCCAGAACGTGACGTGCGAGGTCTTATGTTCTCGCTGTAGTCCAAACCGGCAAAGTTTAGTCCCTCGGAACCGGCCCAAACAGCTCTTCATCTGGCATTCATTGGTTCCCCTCACAGCAGCCCAGACTAGTGATTAGCGTCTCAGCTTTTCTGTGGTAACCGAGGCTGCACAGGTGAATAAGAAAATGGGCAAAAAGGATATACAACTCCACACATCTGTCCATCTAAGTGACCATCTCCAGGGACAGTATGATTTTGCCCTAAAACGGCCAGAAAATTGAGATGCCCGTCCCACTTTCTACCTCCCTATCGCCTTTTCCCTGCACTTGTCTCCAGTTTTCTCCAGCGCAGTTACTGTCCCATCTCCCCACACGGAAAAGAACGTCTTGTGCACTGTGGTGTCCCAAATACGTGGGACACAGCAAGGACCCAATAAATATTTGTTCAACGAATGTGTGATTCAAATATGACTGGGCAGCCCCGCCCCCTCCCCAAGCATTTCAGATATGGGAAGGTTTCCCACCAGCGGAATTTCTTGCTAGACCAAGGAAGGCAGCAAACAAGAGGGAAGGAGTGACTTCACTTCACCAGGAATCAATCCCAGTCCCTGGGTCACCCCCAGATCCCAAAGAGGTGTTGTTATTCACACAAATTCTCACAAATGCTAATGAGACGTTCTCAGATGCAAAGGATTCCTCTCCTCCAGCTCTCTAGAGGCTTGGGGGAGGGCAGAAAGGAACTTTGGGGTGGAGAAAGGGGGGAACGGGGAGCGATACACAATGCTTACTCAGGTTTTACACCACCGAACCTTATCTTCACGGATGGGTTCAAAACCAACCAGGGAAATAGATGAGTAAAAACGATGCCCTGTATGGTGGGTAAATTAAACCGGGTATACCCATCCCATGAAATACTATTTGGCAATTAAAAAGAATGAAGTACTGAGACATGCTACCACATATAGGAGCCTTGAAAATACGGTGCCCAGTGAAAGAAGCCAGATGCAAAAGACTACATACTGAATGATTCCCCTTACGTAAAACATCCAGAGCAGGCAAAACAATCTATAGACACAGAAAGTAGATTATGGACTGAGGGGTTGAGGCTTTGAGCAGTGCCAGCTCCCAGGCACAGGACTTCTTTTGGGGAGTTCTGAAAATATCCTAAAATTTGATTCTGCTAATGGTTGCACCACTCTGCAAATATGCTAAAAAAAATGCTTCAAGTGGGTGAATTGTATGATACATGAATCATATTGCAGCAAAACTGATTTTTTAAAAAGCGCTATCTTGCAAAGGACAAGAATGGGTGAGGAAGGCCCGGATGGGAGCTGATCGCAGTCTATGGGGGAGACAGAGATGAACTGCACAGGTGTGGTGGACATGGAGAAAAGAGTTCAGGTCTAGGTGTGTCGACAGGTCGAACTGGCTGGACATGCGGATAGGCTGCAGTTGGGTGGGAGGGGAAGAGAGCTTGTTTTAAGCCTCTGAGCTTGTGGTGATTTATTACACAATAATAAAACGTGAAGACAAATAATACCTGTCTCCCGTCCTAGAAGCATCTCAAGGAGAGAAACATCACAGCTGTATCCTCAGCACCTAGCACAGTGCCTGGTACATTACATAGTAGATGCTCAATAAAGATGGAGTGAATGGTTTCAAAACCTCAGCTAATGTTTACTAATTGCTAGGAGCTACAGGTTTCCTTGGGAGACAAAAGACTGCTCACTTTAAAGGCCTTTCATGAGGATGCAATGACACTTACACTACTTCGCTCTTTCCTGCCTTGCTCTAGGAGTAGCTGGTGGGCCAAGAGTTCACTTCTTAGGCCCCCTCAGCTACTGGGAAAAAACAATGCCAGTGCTCTTTGAGGCCCGTGAAGAAGACCCAGACTTAGTTTACTCCCGAGGCTCCTGCTAGCCTGTCTGCATCTTCCCCTGGTGGAATCATGTCTGCATTAGCTGTAAAGCCCATTTGCTCCCAGAACGGGTGTGTGGGGAAGAATGCTAGAGAAAACGCAAATCAGCTGAGTAATGCTGGCTTCCTGGGAGGCTGAATACTGAGACGCCTCCAAAGGACCTGGAGCTGCAAAGGCCAAGGCAACTTGGGATACCATTTCTAATCATTGCCAATTCTTTTTTTTTTTTTTTTAATTGCACAACCCTCACTCTGGTTCAGAAACTGGGGACCTAAGGAAGGGACGGGAAACCGGGGAGACAGGAACGGCTGGAGCCACTGACTTGTCATTAGGTAGATCAGTAGGTGCAGGGAGGGGCACCCTATCATTACTCCCTGAGCAAAACATATTTTTGCTGCTCCCAGGGCCCTTGCCATGACTTGGCATAAACAGCCGGTTGGTTTTTCTTCTTGAGAACCAAAATATTTATCTACCTGGCAGCAATGTTGGCCAGGGTCTAAAATAATTTAATGGAAGTGTCAGAGGCAAAAATGGAATTAATAGGTGCTTTTTATTTCTCAGGATAACTAAACTCTTAGATAATCCATGCCTGGAAAGATGACCTAACCCCACAACCACTGGGTTAGTTAGGAGGATGTGAGCTTAAAGGAGATAAGGCATGTGGCCAAGGTCAAGGTTGAGAAGCTAGAAGCAGTTTGGGAGGGTAAGGGACTTTAAGACTGGGAACCAAAAGACCAAGGTTTTCACAGGATGTTCTGCAAAGTTGAACTTGGGAAGCCAACAACCTCTCTGAACTCAAGATTCTTGCCAGGGAAAATGAGGAAGGCAGTTTCTGTCTAAAGGGGCTGTTGGGGGGTGCCTCGGTGGCTCAGTGGGTTGCACCTCTGCCTTTGGTTCAGGTGGTAGTGTCGGGGTCCTGGGATGGAGCCCCGCCTAGGGCTCTCTGCTCAACTGAGAGCCTGCTTCCCCCTCCCCCTCTGTCTGCCTCTCTGCCTACTTGTGATCTCTGTGTCAAATAAATAAAACAAAATATTTTAAAATTTTTAAAAAATAAAAATAAAGGGGCCATTGGGAGTCACATGAAGTGATAAAACTTTAAACACTTAATGATTCAGAGGGTGTGAGATAGTTATTGCAAGGATGACCTGAGACCCCCAGCCCCCAGTTCCTGACCCACCATCCTTTCATAGCTTGAGTACCTACCACACGCCAGGGGCCAGGCTACCTTCAGGGAAAACGAGGGGCAGAAATGAGCACAGGGTGTCTCATGAAAACAAAGTCCCATGACCAACATCTTCCTGGGATGTGTTTTGGGAAAGGAGACGCAAGATGTTAATGCAAGTTCTTTACTACAGTGACTGCCCATGGTTGGTCACTCATGCATGCAGACCATAGCTCACAAAGATGCTTTGGTAGTGTGACCTGGCTGATTCAGAACAAAGATCCAGTGATAAGAGGCCCAGAGAACGTGGGTAGACATCGGTGCTTTTTCCTTCCTTCTTTTTTTTTTTTTCCCTTCGCTTGTCGGTTTATCTGTTTTTAGGAAAAGTAGTCAAACCACTATCCATCCCTCTTGGTCAGACACTCTTAAAAGGATAAGAAGAGGGAACAACGGGATATTTTCAATTATGTGATTTAGTGGGGGAAGATAAGTGAAACACAGGGTGAAAGAGCCCTTTCTGTGAGCCCAGAGGACTGCACAGAGCACTCCGTATGTTAACTCTTCACTTCTCACGTCAACCCTACAAGGCAGGTGCTACTTTACAGTTGAGGTCCCTGAAGTGCAGTCTCCAGCTGAAGTAACTAGTTCAAGGTCACACAGCTAGTCAAAGACAAGCCCATATCTGAACCCAGGCCATCCAGCTCCATAGAACCCAAAAGAAAAATATTAATAAGAGACTTACACACCAAATGTGATCAGGAGTCCCATGACTTCCCAACACATTTACACTGTTTTCTCACCCATGTTAGCTGGAAAACAGACATGGGCCACCTTTCCCCTGAACCATTTTTTTTTAAAGATTTTATTTGACAGAGAGAGATCACAAGTAGGCACAGAGAAGCAGGCTCCCCACCAAGCAGAGAGCCCGACGCGGGACCTGACCCCAGGACACCAAGTCCATGACCCGAGCCGAAGGCAGAGGCTCAACCCACTGAGCCACCCAGGCGCCTGCTTCTCCCTCTCCCACTCCCCCTGCTTGTGTTCTCTCTCTGTCATATAAACAAAAAAAATTTTAAAAAAAAAAAACCTGTTCTTCAATTGTGCAAAATTTAGTAAACATCCTTTGCTTCAAAGGCAACTGTTCTGTGTTTTTATTTGGACAATATTCACCTAGAAGTTTGTCACTTGAGGTACATTCTTGACAGAACTGTCTCAGCTCCAACTGCAAACCATGTCACTGGTCGCTTCGCCAGGTAACACGTTTAAGTGGCTATCCTACTTAACCCTCACAACCAGGTAGAGCAGTAATCATCGCTAATGTTCACTGAGTGCTTTCATCCTGCCAGGCACTGCCCGAAGGACTTTATAGGTTAATTCCTTCATTTAATCTGTCAATAGGTGCCTGGGTGGCTCAGTTGGTTAATCGACTGCCTTCAGCTCAGGCCATGATCCTGGAGTTCCGGGATTGAGTCCTGCCTGCATCGGGCTCCCTTCTCAGTTGAGAGCCTGCTTCTCCCTCGGACCGCTCCCCTCTCATGCTCTCTCTCCCCCATTCTCGATCTCTCTCTCAAATAAATAAAAATAAAGTCTTTTAGCCTCTGCCTTTGGCTCAGGTCATGATCCCAGTGTTCTGGGATCAAGCCCCGCATCGGGGCTTTCTGCTCAGCGGGAAGCCTGCTTCTCTTCCTCTCTGTCTGTCAAATAAATAAATTTTAAAAATCTTTAAAAAAAATAATAAAGTCTTTAAAAAAAATTATCTGTCAATAACTTTCTGTCAATCCTAAGAAATAAAACTGTCATACAGCCCTCTTTAAGAGATGAGAAAACCAAGACAGAAGAGAAGGAAGGAGATCGGTGTCTCAGAGGGTGTCTCAGAGGTGACAAATAGCAGAAGGGTTACTTCACAGAAATCGAACACAGAACTAGCAAGAGAGTGACCCAACTATTCCACTCTTGGGTCTCTATCCAACAGAACTGGAAACAGTGTCTCCAACAAAACTTTGCACACTCACGTCCACAGCAGCCCTATTTGCAATAGCTAAAATGGTGGAAACAGCCCAAATGTCTGTGGAGAGATGAATGGGTAACAAAATGGGGTCTATCCACGCGTCATTCGGCCGCTGGGAGTAATGAAGACGGGTCCACATCACGAGACAGACGAACCTTGAAGACAAACTAGTAAATGACGGGGCGCCTGGCTGACTATCGGTGGAACGTGCGACTCTCGATCGCCCCGTTTTAACTTTGAGCGCCACGATGGGTGCAGAGATTACTAAAAAATAAAATCTTAAAAAAAAACAAATTGCTAGTAAATGAAAGAAGCCAGACACAAAAAGCCACATATTTTCTGAGTCTACTTTTATGAATAACCGGAGTGGACAAATCCACAGAGACAGAAAACAGGTTAGTGGGTGCCAGGGGATGGGTTATGGGGGTGGGGGGAGGGGCTGCTTCAATGGCTATGAGGGTTTCCTGTTGTGGGGGGTCATAAAAATGTTCCGGAAATTGAGTAGTAATACCTACATAACACGAATGTGCATAGTGTTACTACTCAATTTCCGGAACATTTTTATGTTTTTCTATCTCTATTTTACTATGTTTTTCTATCTCTATTTTACTATGCTAAAAAAAAAATTGAAGTAGGGTATTCTCTCATTCCATAGCATATGTCTCTAACCACTATGTCATGCTTTGCATTCTGATAGAAAGCATTATTATTTTCACTATACAGAAGAGGAAACTGAGGCATAGGTAGGCAGTGGCAGGAATGGGTTTCAAAGAACTCTGCTGGCTGCAAAGGCTGAGACACCATGTGCTTCCAGCCAATGTCCCCAAGCTCCTTACTTGGGACGGGTTCGGCATGACTGCCACTTGGACCCCCTAATCCTTTGTTGGGGGGTGTGGCAAGGGAGGCTGTTTTATGCCCTATAGGATGTTTAGCAGCGTCCCCGGTCCACCCACCAGATGCCAGGAGAACCCCAACCCCAGCTGCGGCAACCAAAAACGCCTCCAGAATTGCCACTGGGTTATTCAGTGACTCAATTTACTTTCCTATTAATAACTCCAAAAATAAACTGCTGACCTGGATAATTACATTATTCCCAAAGACATCTGGCGAGGAGGGTGGAGAATATCTGTGTTAAAAGTAAAATTCATTCAACACTTCTGAACCTCACATGCATGCATTCATTCATTCATTCATTCAACAAACAAGGGCAAGAGTGCCTCTCCTGGCACCGTGTTTGAGGTCTGGATTGGAGGT
Organism: Taxidea taxus jeffersonii; assembly: GCA_003697995.1. Taxonomy (NCBI): domain Eukaryota; kingdom Metazoa; phylum Chordata; class Mammalia; order Carnivora; family Mustelidae; genus Taxidea; species Taxidea taxus. The sequence continues at coordinate 7,065 of RCUC01134033.1, forward strand.
TGCTCCATCAGGAGCAGAAAAAAAAGAAATGTTGCTTCACAAGAGCAAGGTGGGTCCCCTGTCTCGTGAGACCGTGGCTCATCCTCCAGCTGGAAACACCCGTTCTTGGAACCCCTCCTCCCAGGTCTCTGGACACTTGGACACAGGACACAGGTGGCTGGGCTCTCTGCCATTCAAGAAGCAGGTCCTCCCTTTCATAGCTCTTGCTCAGGAAATACTTTTTATCGAATCAATGAATACACAGGCTGACACCACTCGCAGGCACATTTCTTACACCACGGGAAGAGTCCAGGGACTGCTGCAAATAGCACCTGGATTTTATCTGCCAGATGGCAACTCATGGAATTTAAATTAATTAAAATAATGGCATTTGATATCTGGGTTGATAGGGAAAGAGTTTCAGTCTCAGGTTCTCAGGGCAACAAGCAAGCTTGAGAACATCGAGATCCCTTCTGTATTAAAGAAAATGACACACGAGCAATGGAGAACATTTATTAAGCACTTACGGTATACCTGGCAACCTGGTGAATGTTTCCCCTGGCTTCTTTAATAACCAAGAACCCCAAAGACTTACTACAGAAAGATAATGTCCCGCGTTAATAACTGTCACATTTCTTTAGAGAATAATTTTTGTCCATAAAGAATCTCTGCTGCTCCTTGACCATGTCTGCTAAAGTAAGGCATAAGGAAACCCTTGTTTCTAATTCAATTATCTTTTGTGAGAGCCTTTGGAATTTGTTTTAAAAACAGTAATAATATTTTGAAATGGCAAAGGACAATGTGTTTCAGGGTTGGGTGTTATTGACTTACATATTTTTAAGGATTTTATTTTACTACCATTATATTTTTAAGTGGGCTCCTGACGCAGTATGGGGCTTGAACTTACAACCCTCAGATCAAGTCACCCACACTAAGGACCAAGCCAGCCAGGAGCCCCTAACTGACTGAGCCAAATTTAAACTGAACAGCCCTGATTCCCACCTGAGGAGAATGATCGTTAATTCTGGATTTTTTTTTGGAGTATTTTAAATCAAATAATGCAACAAACATTTTTGGAACATCTATTGAGGCAGTCATCAACCCAAATATATCAACCATGTATGGTAGAACATCTCCGTTACTTCTCAACTCTTTGATTTGCTTTATCAATTCAACAATACATTTCTTTATGTCTATTATATGCAAGGCAGTGACGGTGGGAAGTGGACTGGGCTTTTTCTTCTAATTTTCTTTTTTAAAAGATTTTATTTATTTATTTGACAGAAAGAGATCACAAGTAGGCAGAAAGGCAGGCAGAGAGAGGGAGAAGCAGGCTCCCTGCTGAGCAGAAAGCTCCATGCGGGCCTCGATCCCAAGACCCTGAGATCATGACTGGAGCTGAAGGCAGGGGCTTAACCCACTGAACCACCCAAGCACCCTTTAATTTTTTTTTAATGTAAACTCTACCCCCCCCCCAAAAAAACCTCTACCCCCAACATGGGGCTCAAACTTATAACCCCTGAGATCAAGAGTCACATACATGCCCTACCGACAGAGCCAGCCAGACGCCCCTGGTCTTTTTCTGTTTTACCATAAATTATTATGTTACCTGGCTTGTTTTATTTCACTTTGATACAATAATATTAATAGTATCCCCATGTTATATATCCCTGGGCACACAGGAGCCCGGACAGGATCTAAGGCATCTGGCTTCCAAGCCCCACTTTGAGCTACAATACTATGCACAAGAAACTATTAAGAGGTTTCTTCTGAGGAATGGTAACAGGAATGGGGGGCGGGTACCATGTCTACCTTCCACTTTATGCTTCTCTCTCTCTTTTTTTTTAAGATTTTATTTATTTATTTGACAGACAGAGATCACAAGTAGGCAGAAAAGTAGGCAGAGAGAGGGAAACAGGCTCCCCGCTGAGCAGAGAGCTGTAGGGCTTGATCCCAGGACCCTGAGACCATGCCCTGAGCTGAAGGCAGAGGCTCAACCCACTGAGCCACCCAGGGGCCCCCATGCTTTTCTCTTCTATAAGGATCAGCCAACCATGGCCTGTGGGCCGACTCTGCATGTGCCTGCTTTTTTGAATAAAGTTTTACTGGAAAAGTGCATTCACTCATTTAGGCTGCTTTCACCCTGCAAAGGCTGAGCTGAGTAGCCGAACCGGACACCGCGTGGCCTACAAAGTCAAAATATTTACTCTCTGGCCCTTTACGGAAAGTTTGTTGACCCTGGCTGTACTGTTTAAATTTCTTCCTTTATCACATGCATATAATACTTTAATAATAAGATCGGGAGCAATCATATGCCAACACTATGGCATTGGAGCAGAGCTACAGGGAACCTCCAACATGGTAAAGGCTGAGAGCCCAGGACACAGGCGTTACCCAGGGCTTTGGAGTGAGTAGAGGGAATCCTGGTGACTGTCATCTGAGACCTCCACTCTAACACCATTTTTTTGGTTGCCTCTCTGGGTACAGTGGGCTCCCCAGGTTCTGCCAGAGAAGGTGAGAGATGCTTCCTTTGTCCCCTTTTGCCCTAGAGATACCAGGATTTCTCCAGTGCTTTCTGATCCTCATTAAACAAGCAAAAGCCACTTCTCAGGGTGTGTGTAGTCCCACAATCCTTTGTGCCACCAGCCCAGGAAAGGCTCCATTAACTATCCCACCCAAGGAGACTATGCATTTGCAAAACCCATAGAATCTTATGTCACAAAGACTGAACTCTAATATAGATCAACTTTTTTAAAAAGTCAAGGGGGGGCGGGGGGGCGCTTAGGTGGCTCAGTGGGTTAAGCCTCTGCCTTCGGCTCAGGTCACGATCTCAGGGTCCTGGGATCGAGCCCCACATCGGGCTCTCTGCTCAGCAGGGAGCCTGCTTCCCCCTCTCTCTCTGCCTGCCTCTCTGCCTCCTTGTGATCTCTCTCTCTGTGTCAAATAAATAAATAAAATCTTAAAAAAAAAAGAATACTGATATTAAAAAAAAAAGTCAAGGAGGGAGAGGTGCCTGGCTAGCTCAGATGGTAGGGCACCCCACTCTTTATCTCAGGGTTGTAAGTTCAAGCCCCACATTGGGTGTAGAGATTACTTTATAATGGCTCAGTTGATTGGGCCATTGCCTTCGGCTCAGGTCATGATCCCATGGTCTGGGAATCGAGCCCCACATCAGGCTCCTTGCTGAGCGGGAGCCTGCTTCTCCCCTGCCTGCCATTCCCTCTGCTTGTGCTAGCTCTCTCTCTCTCTCTGTTCAGGAAATACATAAATCTTTTTTAAAAATAAAAAATAAATAAGTACATAAAACCTTAAAAAAAAGTTGGGGTGCCTGGGTGGTGCAGTCAGTTGAGCATCTGACTCCTTTTTTTAAAGACTTTATTTATTTATTTATTTATTTATTTGAGAGAGAGAGACAGTGAGAGAGAGCATGAGAGAGGAGATCAGAGGGAGAAGCAGCACCTCCCCCCCACCCCCCCCCCCCCCCCCCCCCCTTCCCCTCCCCCCCCCGGCCCCAGTGGAGCTGGGAGCCTGATGGTGGAACTCAATCCTGGTACTCCGGGATCATGACCCAAGCCAAAGGCAGTCACTCAACCAACCAAGCCACCCAGGCGCCCGAGCATCTGACTCTTAGTTTCGGCTCAGGTCATGATTTCAGGGCTGTGGGATCAGGCTCCATGCCCAGTACAGAGTCTCCTTGAGACTCTCTGCCCTTCCCGTCCTCAAAATAAAAATAAATTTTTATTTTTATTTTTTTAAGATTTTGTTTATTCACTTGAGAGAGAGAGAGAGCATGAGCAGAGGGGAGAGGTAGAGGGAAAGGGAGGAGCAGACTCTCTGCTGAGCCGGGATCCCAAGGCGGAGCTTGATCCCAGGACCCAGGGACCATAACCTGAGCTGAAGGCAGACGCTTAACCATCTGATCCACTCAGGTGCCCCTAAATAAATCTTTAAAGAAAAAAAAGTCCATGGGTATACTGGGGATCCAAAATGGAATGCAGACAGTGACAAATGAGTGTATGACAAAGGAGCTCTCACCTTGTTAGAGGAAGTGAAAGAAAGAAGGAGCTGACCTAGGTGGCTTTGGAAAATGGCATTTTTAATGGATACTGTAAAGCTGAAATCAAAGAACCATACACTTAAGGGGGAAGGGCTGAAATCCAGTCCAGGAAACCCCAGCTAACTTTGCTTCTGACAACAAAGCCTCCATCTGCTCGCCCTCCCATGGGATGAGATACGTTTTTGCCAAGAGGGGCACCTCTTTTGAATTTGCGTGGACGGTCTATAGACAGGGGTTATTGCCCCTACCTACGATCAAGGTCCTTTACTGTCCCCATTTTACAGATGAGGAAGCCAAGGCAACAGGAGGTTAACCGGGCCAAGAACAGATCCAATAAAGCACCAAGATTTCATGTCTGGAAACAACTTGAAAGGTTCATTGACAGATGGATAAAGAAAATACTGGTCTCTCCAAACAACAGAATATTATTCAGCCATGAAAAGGAACAGCACACTGACACCTGCTTCGACATGGATGAGTCGTGAAATCAGTACAGTAAAGTAAAAGCTGCTAGATACAGAAGACCACATACTGTATGATTCCATTTATATGACACGTCCAGAACAGGCAACTCCATACAGACAGAAAGTAAATTAGAAGTTGCCAGGGGGTGGGAGAGCAGGGAATAGCAAGTGACTGCTAGTAGATCCAGCTTGGGGAGCGGGGGAGGGGACGAAGACATTGTAAATTGACTCTACTGATGGTTGCACGACTTCCTGCACACCCCACAAACCACTGAATTAACTATGCACTTAAAACAGGAGAATTACGTAGCATGTAAATTACATCCCAATAAGGCTGTTATTTAAAAAAAAAAATTCAGCTCTGACAGCACGCACACCACACCGTGGGAGCTTTTCTCAAACGCGCCACGTTGCCCTGACCCAGGCAGTCCTGGGTAATATTTCAAAACCCACATCCAAGGAATTCCTAAATTAAAGCTCTGCCCGTGAATCCCTGAATGCACACAAGTAGCCATTGTTTCGCCTGGTCCACTCTGTGCCAGCCCTTTTTCCTCCATATTAACTCCACTTTTTCACAGAAGCCTGGCAGGTTGGGTTCCAGGCTCCCATATTTCCTGGGACACTATGGCAACGTTTACTTTTTTTTTTTTTAAGATTTTATTTATTTATTTCACAGACAGAGATCACAAGTAGGCAGAGAGGCAGGCAGAGAGAGGAGGAAGAAGGCTCCCTGCTGAGCAGAGAGCCCGATGTGGGGCTCGATCCCAGGAGCCTGGGACCATGACCTGAGCCGAAGGCAGAGGCTTTAACCCACTGAGCCACCCAGGCGCCCTATGGCAACATTTAAAGCTAATCATTGAACACTACCTTTGACCATGGGGGGAGGTATTTCTGTTTATCAGCTCAGGGAAGGTTTGCATAGACAGAGGGTTCTGTAGACCTCTGGGTCCTCCCCACCCTGATGTTCCTGGAGTCTTAAGTTTATGTGGGACGTAAGGAACTGGCATAATTTCACTTCAAGACAAAAAGAAAGTGAGCCTTACCCTGATTTGTATTGCACCAATTCAAATCTGCACTGCAAACGACAACCCTATGTGATTATCTTTCTTTTCCCAAGAGCTTGGCAACTTCTCCAAAGTCACACAGCAAATGAGTGATGGAACCAGGATTCTGAGTAAGCCTGTCTAACTCGGTGAGGCTGGGACCCCAGTGTCCCAGCCTCCTAAGGTTCTACCTCCCTCCTTGCATCCTGGTCTCCTTTGAAAGGCTCATCTTCACGGAGTTTGAAGTGGGCAGCACTGATGGGATCCAGTTGGGAAAGGAAAGCGTTGAGACAGTTACTCCCAGAGGGACAGGAGAGTATGCCTTTTTAAAAGTATCTGGTCTGGGGTTGCCTGGGTGGCTCAGGGGGTTAAAGCCTCTGCCTTTGGCTCAGGTCATGATCTCAGGGTCCTGGGATAGAGCCCCAAATCGGGCACTCTCTGCTCAGCAGGGAGCCTGCTTCCCCTCTCTCCGCCTGCCTCTCTGCCTACTTGTGATCTCTGTCTGTCAAATAAATAATAAAATCTTAAAAAAAAAAAAAAAGTTAAAACTCAGGGTACCTGGGTGGCTCAGGTTAAGTTCCTGCCTTGGGCTCAGGTCATGATCTCAGGATCCTGGGATCAAGTCCCACATCAGGCTCTCTGCTCATCGGGGAGTCCGCATCTCCCTCTCTCTCTCCCGCTGTGTTTTCTTTCTCTCTCAAATAAATAAAATCTTTAACAACACAAAAACAACAAACCTTAGATTAAAACCTTAGTTTCTAAAACAAAAAAACAAAAAACCCAAGTTTCTAGGGTGCCTGTGGCCCAGTTGTTAAGCGTCTACCCAGATCATGATCTCAGGGTCCTGGGATCCAGCCCCGTGCCTGGCTCCCTGCTCGGCGGGAGGCCTGCCTCACCCTCTCCCACTCCCCCTGCTTGTGTTCCCTTCTCTTGCTGTGTCTCTCTCTGCCAAAAAAATAAAATCTTAAAAAAATAATAAAATTGGGACGCCTGGGTGGCTCAGTTGGTTAGGCGGCTGCCTTCAGCTCAGGTCATGATCCCAGCGTCCTGGGATCGAGTCCCACGTTGGGCTCCTTGCTCGGCAGGGAGCCTGCTTCTCCCTCTGCCTCTGCCTGCCTCTCTGCCTGTGCTCACTCTCTCTAATAAATAAATTAAAAAAACCTTTAAAAAAATAATAAAGTTAAAAAAAAATTTTTTAAATAAAAAAATACTTTGGATTTGAACAGAAGCTTTTGACTTCACTGACCCATGTGCTCTCATTTGTTTCTCTGTGGAGCAGGCCACGTGATGGAGCAGAACGCAGTCAGACCACGTGAGCTCAAAGCCCTCATCTGTCAGAACTTGCTTCTGCACGTACTGGAAGTAGAGATTCACGCCTCCCTGTCCTCCTCACCAAGAGACAGTCAAGTTCAGATGGGATAAAGCAGAAGCTGGCAAACTACAACTCGTTGGCCACATTTGTCTGGTTCCTTGCCTGTTTTTGTAGAGCCCAGGAGATAAAAATGCTTTTTACACTTTCCAATGGTTGAAAAACAAAATCAAAGAATGATATGTCATGGTAAAGGAATATGTTCATTTCACATTTCAGTGTCCATTAACAAGGTTTTGTTTGAATACTGCCACACCCATTCATGTACTTATTGTCTATGGCTATTAGACTGGCCGAGCAAAATAGCTGGGACAGACAACTAATTCGTAGTGCACCTTTATAAAAAGACTGCCAGGGCACCTCGGTGGCTCAGTCAGTTGAGCATGTGACTCTCGATTTTAGCTCCAGTGGAGACCTAGTGGTACTGGGATCCATACTCCGTGGGGATTCTGCTTGTCTCTCCCTTTGCCCTTCCCCCGCTCCACTCACTCTGGCTCTTTCCTTCATTCTCTTGCTCTCTCAAATAATAAATCTTTAAAAAAAAGGGGGGGGGGTGCCTGGGTGGCTCAGTGGGTTAAGCATCTGCCTTCGGCTCAGGTCATGTTCTCAGGGTCCTGGGATCGAGCCCGGCATCGGGCTCTCTGCTCAGCAGGGATCCTACTTCCTCCTCTCTCTCTGCCTGCCTCTCTGCCTACTTGTGATCTCTCTCTCTCTGTCAAATAAATAAATAAAATCTTAAAAAAAAAGACTAATGCCCCCCAAGATAAAGGATGAGCTTGGTAAAATAGCACACATGATATATAAAAATCAGTTACTATTTATTCGTCCTTATTAACAATGTTCCCAATATATGCACCCAAGTTCTTTTAACCTCCTATATTTGTGAACTATGAGATTAATTTGTGAGCATGCAGTATCTTTTATATTTTTCTAGACATTAACCCGACAAATGACAAATAGGGGAAAAAATACTCGTGATATAGACAAAGGGCAGAAATCCTTGATGTGGATTTTAGATACAAACAAACTAAGCTTATATTCATTTATTTGGTCATGAAACAAAAAAACAAATAGTGAAAGATGTTCGACTTAGTAAGAAATCCAAATTAAACACAAGGTACTTTTTTATCCTGTAGATTAGCCATGGTTAAAATTTAAAAGATAGAATACCCAGGGATAGAGAAGATGCAGGAAAAATGGACATTCATGGCACATGGGATGGTTCCCTGAATATGAAATAATTTTAAATGTGTTAACCTTTTTACATTTAAAATGCCTTTAAAAAAATACATAGGTTTGGAACAAAAAGACATACAACATTTCCCATTATTTATTTGACAAATATTTTAGGAGCATCAAATGAGTGCCAGCCCATGGGAAAGAATTTACATTTGACAAAACTGCAGTGGAAAGCCACTGCAGGGTTTCAAGCAAGGGATGGCATGACCAGATTTACACTTTTAAAAATACCTCTTTGGCTGCTGGGTGGAGATTTAGCCCTGGGGCAGAGAGACTAGTTAGCAGGCTTTGTCAATTATCATGGAGAGATGAAGAAGGGACATAAAATAAAATAGAAAAGTTACTCAAGGGTACCAACCACCGCTCTGCCAAGCACTACCTTCGCCTCACCTATGAAGGTCTTCAGCGCGTTCTTTTCAACCTTTCACAACAATGCTTGGGCCCAAAGTAGACACTCCAGGCCAGCTGTATGAACCAAGTATCATATGAGCCACATTTGTAATTCTTAACCTTCTAAGAGTCACATTTTACTTATGTACTTTTTTTTTTTTTTTTGAGAGAGAGAGACAGTGAGAGAGGGCATGAGTGAGGAGTTCAGAGGGAGAAGCAGACTCCCTGAGGAACCGGGAGCCCGATCCGGGACTCGATCCCGGGACTCCAGGATCATGACCTGAGCTGAAGGCAGCTGCTTAACCAACTGAGCCACCCAGGCGCCCTTATGTACTTATTTTTAAGTTAACATCCCCGCCCAATGTGGGGCTTGAACTCATGACCCCGACAACAAGAGTCCAACACTCTACTGCCTGAGCCAGCCAGGCGCCTCTCTAGGAGTCACATTTTAAAGTTTTTATTTATTTATTTGAGAGAGAGAGAGCACAGAAGCAGGGGGAGAGGCAGAGGGAGAAGCAGACTCCCCGTGAGCAGGGAACCCAATGCAGGTCTCGATTCCAGGACCCTGGGATCATGACACAAGCCAAAGGCAGATGCTCAACTGACTGAGCCACCCAGGCACCCCTAAGGGTCGCATTCATTTATTTTTCAGAGAGAGAGAGCACAAACAGAGGGAGCAGCAGGCTGAGGGAGAAGCAGACTCCCTGCTGAGCAAGGAGCCCGGATGCAGGACTTGACCCTGGGATCATGACCTGAGCCTAAAGCAGACATTCCAGGAGTCACATTTTAAAAAGTAAAACACAGGGGCACCTGGGTGGTTCAGTGGGATAAGCTTCTGCCTTCAGCTCTAGTCATGACCTCAGGGTCCTGGGATTGAGCCCCGCATCGGGCTCTCTGCTCGGCGGGGAGCCTGCTTCCCTCTCTCTCTCTGCCTGCCTCTCTGCCTTCTTGTGATCTCTGTCTGTCAAATAAAGAAATAAAATCTTAAAAAAAAAAAAAGTAAAACACAGTTCCTCAGGAAGTTAAAGAGTTATCATATGACCCAACAACTCTGCTAGATATAAATCCAAGAGAACCGAACATTTCTGTCATTATATACATATATACAAATGTTCATATATAAAACCATATATACAAATGTTCATAGCAACCTGATTCTTTTTTTTTTTTAATAGGAAATGTCCAGAAGAGGCCAGTCCTAGACAAAAAGGACAGTAGCGGGTGCTGAGGGAAGAGTGGGGAGTGGCAGCTAATTGGCAGGGGCAGGGGTATCTTTGGGGAGCAAGGCAAATATCCTGAGATTACAATTATAGTAAAGCTTGTACAGTTTTGTGAATATACTAAAATCTACCAAACTGCACACATTAAAAGGGTGAATATTGGGTTTGTGAGTTACATCTCAGTTAAAAATACATACATATATAGGGGCACCTGGGTGGCTCAGTGGGTTAAGCCTCTGCTTTCAGCTCAGGTCATGGGTCTCAGGGTCCTGGGATCAAGTCCCGCAACGGGCTCTCTGCTTCCCCCCCCCCGCCGCCGCCTGCCTCTCTGCCTACTTGTGATTTCTCTCTCTGTATGTCAAATAAATAAATAAATAAAATCTTAAAAAAAAAAATTCCATTGGGAAAATTGGGATGATCTGCATCTAGATTTCATCAAACTTACCTTTGAAAAAGTAGAGTCAAAATGTTATCATGTTTAAATATATGTCTTAATGTATATTTTTCAAATTTCCTTTGAATATACTAATTTTTTAAAAAGAGTAGAACCAGGGTGCCTGGGTGGCTCGGTGGGTTAAGCCTCTGCCTTCAGCTCAGGTCATGATCTCAGGGTCCTGGGATCGAGCCCCACATCGGGCTCTCTGCTCAGCGGGGAGCCTGCTTCCTCCTCTCTCTCTGCCTGCCTCTCTGCCTACTTGTGATCTCTGTCTGTCAAATAAATAAATACAATCTTTAAAAAAAAAGTATAAAAAAATTTAAGTTAATTAAAATTAAATTCCATTAGAAGTTCAATTCCTAGGGCGCCTGGATGTCTCAGTTGATTGGGCAACTGCCTTCACTCAGGTCATGATCCCGGGGTCCTGGGATCCAGTCCCACATAGGGCTCCCTGCTCAGTGAGGAGTCTACTTCTCCCTCTCCCTCTCCCTGCTGCTCTGCCTCCTCGTGTTTTCCCTCTCTCTCTCTCTGTCAAATAAATAAATGAAATACTTTTTTAAAAAGTTTAATTCCTCAGTCGCACTATATTTCAAAGGCCCAACTATACATGGGGCTGGTGGCTCCTGCTCTGGGAACCCCAGATAAAGACTGGGGCACCTGGCTAGCTCAACAGAGTGTGCAATGTTTGATCTCAGGGTCCTGAGTTCGAGCCCCACGTGGGGCCTAGAACATTTGTTTTTTAGATTTATTTTATTTTACTTATTTGAGAGAGAGAGAGAGAGCATGAGACAGGGGAGGTTAGACGGTGAAGCAGACTCCCTGTCAAGCAGGGAGCCCGATGTGGGACTCGATCCCTTAACTCCAGGATCATGACCTGAGCCAAAGGCAGTCGCTTAACCAACTGAGCCATCCAGGCACCCCATGAGCCTAGAGCTTACTTTAAAAAATTAAACTTAGGGATGCCTGGGTGGCTCAGTTGGTTAAGCAGCTGCCTTCGGCTCAGGTCATGATCCCAGCGTCCTGGGATCGAGTCCCACATTGGGCTCCTTGCTTGGCAGGGAGCCTGCTTCTCCCTCTGCCTCTGCCTGTCACTCTGTCTGCCTGTGCTCGCTCTCTCTTTCTAACAAACAAATAAATAAATAATTAAAATTAGGGGTGCCTGGGTGGCTCAGTTGGTTAAGTGTCTGCCTTCAGATCCTGGGATCCTGGGATTGAGCCCCACACCGGGCTCCTTGCTCAGCAGGGAGTCTGCTTCTCCCTCTCCCTTTGCTGCTCCCCCTGCTTGTGCTCTCTCTCTTTCTGTCAAATAAATAAATCAAATCTTTAAAAGTAATAATAATAAGTGGTGCCTGGGTGGCTCAGTTGTTAAGCATCTGCCTTCAGCTCAGGTCACGATCCCAGGGTCTTGGGATCGAGCCCCGCATCAGTTAACATGCTCAGCGAGAAGCCTGCTTCTCCCTCTCCCACTCCCCCTGCTTGAGTTCCCTCTCTTCCTGTGTCTCTCTGTCAAATAAATAAATAAAATCCTAAATAAATAAAAATAATAACGATAAAAGGCTATTTCCATCATCATAGAAAGTTCCTCAGCATCCCACTCTTAGATTAGCTGAATTGATGGACAGGAGTGATCCGCACTATGCCTGTCTACTTCTCAATACTCCATTCCATGCCGCTAATCCATGGCTGCCTCCTCCAGGAAGCCCACTCCTCCAGGCTGGGCAAGGCCCAAGCCTCTCATTATGCCTTTCCCTCTCTCTTCCCACTTGAAACTCTCTTCTGCCTCTTCATAACTCCTAAATGAAGAGGTCTCCCCCTCAACCCTTGATGGGAAAGTGCAAGTTTCCTGAGGCATCCCCAGGCCTGTCCAGGTGTTGGCACCCTCCAGGTGGCAGCCAGAGTCATCCTTTCAAAATGTCACTGGCTGGAGTAACACCCTTTCTTAAGAACTTTCCAGATCTGGCCTTATTTGATCTGGCCCTTCCTAGCCTGCCTTTCCACCCCACCTTGGATTTGGAAGTGCCTTTGGCCTCCAGTCCTTTCCCCAAGATGCCATCCTCCTGCCTCCCACAGCCTTTGTCCCAGGTGAGTCCAGTCACATTCTTAGGGTACCCTCCTGCCCCCAACACTGTACCTCAAACTGCTCCTTCCCAGTAGTTGCTGTTGCTAGCCATCTGTGTGTTACTGTTCTGATTAAAAGCCTCGATGAGTGAATGTGTTATTATGTGCTTATAATGCTTTTCTTCTGCTAGATGTGAATCTCTTGAATGAGCAGGGCCCCATCTGCTTCATCTGTCCCCTACCCCCAGGGTCTGGTGCACATAGGTGCTCAATAAATTAGGTGAGTTGAAATTTTTTTCTTAATATAGATTAAAAAAAAAAAAAAAGGCCTGTCTCCTCTATTGAGATGTAGCCCCCAAGAAAGGTAGAGCAGCCCTTATCTGTTCAAGGTAGCAAGGGCAGGAAAGACTCAAATATCGCCTAGAGGAAGAAACCGATTCTTTTCATTCATTTGGTTTGCAGGTTTCTGGGAGCCAGAATGTCTGAGACAGTGGTGGTCAGCAGCCTATCTGCTGGGGGGGGCGGGGCCATCCCCTGCTCCAAGCAGCACCTCCCCACCCCTGCAAAACCTCAGGATGTGCACAACCTTCTCCCCACCTGTGCGGTGCCCCAGGGTGGAATTTCTACGAAGTCAGGGCAAGGAAGGCACCCTTCGCACAGGGAAATCCAAAAAGACAGGCAGCAGGGCACTGTCAACCACAAAGGAAACAGATTAAGCCCCCCACCCCACCCCTGGGGCTTTGGATCAAATCGTGGGAAGAAAACCACCTTGCAAGTTTATGCAGCTAGAACCAATGTCCAGTATTTCAGTGCTAACTTACAAGATTTCAACTGTGGACTGATGTGATTCCCAGATTGGACGTTTTTTGTTTTGTTTTGTTTTGTTTGTTTTGGGAAGGGGGAGATGTAATGACATTTCTAAATACAATAGTCAATTCAGCGGTACTTGGTAAAACGATCTGTTCTTACTCTGGAAGAGAAGTGGATTTAAAAAGATGGTAAAGGTCACGTAAGGGATTTTCAAGGGGAATTATGACCACACTTCTGCATCTGTGCGGATCTCCATCTGCAAGCCTGGGTTCTGTGTAGGAGCCCCTTCCTCCTTATTCTGGTTAGACCTGTAACAGCTCTGCACCCGGCCTCTAGCCTCTGCCCCAAATCCATCCTTCCACTGGTTACCCAGGACGCAGCTCCACATTTCGGGTCAGTCCACTGAACTTCCTAAGCAACGCCGCCAAAGGCCAGAGAAGGGAACTCAGACAGGGCAGGCTCCGCCGCAAAGCAGGAGGTCAAAGGCATATTTGCAAATCACAGACAGGACTCGAACCCGCTAAGGAAGGCAAAGCCAGATTTCCACAAGGCGGCCACCACCAGCACCCACTACCCCTCGGCCCTGAAATCCACAGCTTTCTCGGGAACCCCAGCCACAGCATCGGGAAACACAATTCTTTAAAAAACACATACCTCGGTTTTTGCTGTTGTCCCTCCAGCTAAAGCTAGTCAGGAGCAACCTGGATTGGAAACTGGTGCTGGGGACGTGAGGGGGAAGCTCCCGCAGGCACCTGGGGAGGGACCATTGAGGGAGAGACCAGGCTCGGCGCCTCTGGCTACGCTTACAGCTCTGCCTGGGCATCTGCCTCCCAGGCGGCCTTGACGGCTTGGAAAATGCCATGAGAGAGAGCAAGGTCTCTGGGGCCTCACAGGCCGTTCTGCGCCCACTAGGAAGGACCTGGCCAAGAAGGGAAAAGAGCTCTGGTCCTCTCCCTCCCAACCTCCAGCCTTTTTATAGGCTCCCTCCCAGCGGCCCACCCCGCCCCAGCTCAGGTCCAAAGGCAGGGGCTTGGAATCATTGCTTCATTTGCATAACCTAAAGGTTTACTTAAGGCGTGGTTCCAGAACCAAAGAGGGAGCTACTCTAAAGTAATTTTGAAGACCCCATCTCTCTCTTTTTTCTTTTTTTTTTTTTAAGATTTTATTTATTTATTTAACACAGAGAGATCGAGATCACAAGTAGGCAGAGAGGCAGAGAGAGAGGAGGAAGCAGGCTCCCTGCTGAGCAGAGAGCCCAATGCGGGGCTCGATCCCAGCACCCTGGGATCACAACCTGAGCCGAAGGCAGAGGCTTTAACCCACTGAGCCACCCAGGCGCCCCTCTTTTTTTTTTCTTTAAAGTTACTTATTTACTTACGTAATCTCTGTACCCAACCTGGGGCTTGAACTCTCAGCCCCAATATCCAGAGTCCCAAGCTCTTCTGCCTAAGCCAGCAGCCACTCTACTTCTCTTGAAGGGTAGTGGAAAAACCCCTCAGGTGAGGACTTTTGTTCCAAATACAGTAGTGCCTCCTTCCCTTTATGGGGGGGTGGGGCCACAGTCCAAAATCCCCAGTGGACGCCTGAAACCATGGATCACACCAAATGCTACACAGACTGTTTTTTCCTGTATACACATACCTGTGATATGCTTAACTTTTTTTTTTTTGTTAACTTTTTTTTAAAGCTTTTATTTATTTATTAGACACAGAGAGAGAAATCACAAGCAGGCACAGAGGCAGGCAGAGAGAAAGGGGGAAGCAGGCCCCCTGCTGAGCAGAGACCCCCCCCCCCCATGAGGGGCTCCGTCCCAGGACCTGAGATCATGACATAAGCCGAAGGCAGAGGCTTAGTAACCCACTGGGCCACCCAGGCGCCCCTTAACATTTTATTTTATTATTTTTTTTTAAAGATTTTATTTATTTATTTGTCAGAGAGGGAGAGAGAGCGAATGAGCACAGGCAGACAGAGAGGCAGGCAGAGGCAGAGGGAGAAGCAGGCTCCCTGCTGAGCAAGGAGCCCGATGTGGGACTCGATCCCAGGACTCTGGGATCATGACCTGAGCCGAAGGCAGTCGCTAAACCAACTGAGCCACCCAGGCGTCCCTTAACATTTTATTTTTAAGTAATCTCTATACAACAGTGGGACTTGAACTCACAACCCCAAGATCTAGAGTTGCACAGCTCTACCAATGAGCAATCCAGGAGCCCCGCCATACACCTATGATAAAGTTTAATTTACTAATCAGGCATAGTCAGGGAGTAACAATAATAATGACTAATAAAATAGAACAATTAGGGGCGCCTGGGTGGCTCAGGGGGTTAAAGCCTCTGCCTTCGGCTCAGGTCATGATCCCAGGCTCCTGGGATCGAGCCCCGCATCGGGTTCTCTGCTCAGCGGGGAGCCTGCTTCCTCCTCTCTCTCTGCCTGCCTCTCTGCCTACTTGTGATCTCTGTCTGTCAAATAAATAAATAAATCTTTGGGGAAAAAATAAAATAAAATAGAACAATTATAACTATACTGTAATAAAAATTATGTAAATGTGGTCTTTCTCTATCTTACTGGACTCTCCCTTCTCCTTGTGATGCTGTGCGATGATTAAACACCTGCGAGATCTGCTGAGGCGCATGAGGTAGGTGCGGTGATGTCGTGTTAGCTACTGTCGACCTCCTGACCACCCATCAGAGGGGGATCATCTGTTTCTGGACTAGGTTGACCATGGGTATCTGAATCCTGAAATCCACAGATAAAAAGGAGCTACCGTATTCACTAGGATGCTTTGACAGACACATAGGTACATAGGTAGATAGAATTCATGAATTGAGCTGCGGTACAAATAAATCTCTATTGCTATGGCAATATCGTACGTTTCATCTCATCCATCCTTTCCCTGCAGACTTAGCCTTAAATGGGTCCCAGTGTTAGCTCTTGCCATGTACCTCGGGCCCTCTTTAGATAGTATCTTTAAAATCTTAAACATACTTTTTCATTGTTTAATTACATCACAATACAGGTTCTTTGCATGGTTAAAGGAAACATAATTTAACATAACATGACTGCAGGTCATACATGGTGCCTAATACGGGTTCTTGTGTCACACCGCTCCACTAATGAGTTCATTAATGTGAAATGATCAGGCCATTTTATTTGTTTTATTTTATTTTGTTTTACTTTATTTTATTTATCTTATTTATTTTTATTCTGTGCCCAGCGTGGGGTTTGAACTTATGATCCCCGGATTAAGAGTCACATGAGCCAGTGAGGTGCCCTATTTTTTTTTTAAGTAATATGGTGATTTTAGATGCTTTATATTTTGCAGAAATCCTTAGTAGGTTGTTACACAGGTGTTTAGGAATAGTTTGCAAACTGTTTTTGGGAACATATTATTAGCTGGGAATGCAATTCTTTTTTAAAATAAGGAATAACCTCGTAACAACAGCAACAACAACAAAACTAGAAAGAACCTGCGAAGCCATCAACAGGGGAATGGCTAAATTGTCTGCAGTATACTCTTACGACGGACTACTCTACAGCAATAAAAAAGAACAAACCACTGAGACATACAACATGAATGACTCATGCTCTCGCTTGGCCCTGAGGGAAGCTGTGGGGTCCTGGAAAGGTTCTGGGTTCTCTTGTTGTTTTTCTGTTTTTTAAAGAATTTATGTATTCATTTGATAGAAAGGGAGTACAAGCAGGAGGAGCAGCAGGGAGAGGGAGAAGCAGGCTCCGGGCAGAGCATAGAGCCCTTCATGGGGCTCAATCCCAGGACGCTGGGACCGGGACCCAAGCTGAAGGCAGTCGCTTAACCGACTGAGACACCCAGGTGCCCCTGGAAACGTTCTGCCAGTTGGTGTTGGTCAGCACAAGGTCACAGGATGTGTCCATATGTAAAATTCATCAGGCAGTAAGCTGTAAACTGATTCTCCTTGTCCCCAGTCGCTATGTTTTATGAGATGAACCCACTCCCTGCGTTCGCAGACACTGAACCATGGATCCTAGGGGAAATATAGGAGTCAGGTTCCTGCAAGCCCCGGGTCACAATGCTCAGTCAATACATAACCCTGTTTTACGTGTGTTTCTGATTAAGGACACCTTACTTAATAGACTCTGTTGAGTCCTAGACATGGAATTCCCAGACCGCAGCACTGTACCCCATGCCCAAAGGACGCTTATCTAACACCCGTATTTTCTCTGTGAGGCACACCGTGGCCTTCTTGCCCTAAGGAGCGTGAGCCACCCCACTATCTTTGGGGGCCATTTGGACAGCAAAATCAACAAAACACGCCAAAATGCAAAATACGTGGCACTAATTAGACCACGCAGAGGACACGTGTTCGTAGTACGAGAGCAGAAACGGGACGCAGAGTGTCACCGCCTTGTTGGACACTGGCCGGGAACGGGTCTGTCGGGAGACTTGGTTACTTTGCTGTTCTGCACAGCTCCACGGATGACCTCTGAAAATCACCCCAAGTATTGATGTGGGGGTTACGAATAAGTTTTAGTGAGTGAATTTGCAAATACGGAATCCCCCCATAACGAAGACAGACTATTTTATATTCCATGGGGAAAATGTTAAGAAAGTAGAGTGTAGGGGCGCCTGGGTGGCTCAGTGGTTTAAAGCCTCTGCCTTCGGCTCGGGTCATGATCTCAGGGTCCTGGGATCGAGCCCCACATCGGGCTCTCTGCTCAGCGGGGAGCCTGCTTCCTCCTTTCTCTCTGCCTGCCTCTCTGCCTGCTTGTGATCTCTATCTTTCAAATAAATAAATAAAATCTTTAAAAAAAAAAAAAAAAGAAAGAAAGTAGAGTGCAGGGGAGCCTGCGTGGCTTAGTGGGTTAAGCACCCAGGTCTGGATTTCAGCTCAGGTCATGATCTCAGGGTTGTGAGATGGAGCTGGCATCAGGTTCCTGCTGACATTCCCAAGAATGCTTGGGATTCTCTCTCTCTCCCTCTCCCCCACCACTCAAACTCTCTCTCAATTTCCCTAAAAAGAAAAAAAAAAAGAAAAGAAAAAAATAGGACACCTGGGTGGCTCAGTGTGTTAAGCGTCTGCCTTTGGCTCAGGTCATGATCCCAGGGTCCTGGGGTCGAGACCCACATCAGGCTCCTTGCTCAACAGGGACTCTGCTTCTCCTTTCTTCCTCTACTGCTTCTCTCTCTGTGTGTGTGTCAAATAAATAAATCAATCTTTTTTAAAAATTTTTTTAAAGATTTTTTTTATTTATCCATTTGACAGACAGAGATCACAAGTAGTCAGAGAGGCAGGCAGAGAGAGAGGAGGAAGCAGGCTCCCCACTGAGCAGAGAGCCCGATGTGGGGCTCGATCCCAGGACCCTGAGACCATGACCTGAGCCGAAGGCAGAGGCTTAACCCACTGAGCCACCCAGGCGCCCCTAAATAAATAAATCTTAAAAAAAAAAAAAAAAGGTAGTGTGTAGGCTCTCACCATCAGAAAATTTGCTATCCTATACATTTTCAGGAACAGATTTCATTGGTCTCAGACACTGTTCTTAAATATCTCTTTTCTCCCTCTGCTGATTGTACCATGTCTCTCCATCCACACCATAAAAATGTACTGAGTGCCTCTTGTATGCCAACACACTGCCCTATGAAATCGATGACAGAATTCTCAGAAATCCAAACCACAGTCCTGTGGACATCCCCTCTACCTAATCATAGCACTTTTTTTTTTTCCTAAAGAGAAGGAATATGGACACATGGCAAAAGATCAAAATTCTAATAGTATAGAAAGTCATAGAAAGGAAAACAAAGACTTCCCCCACGGTCCCAAGGTTGTGTGTAACACATACAGCGGCGGTTAACTGAGCTGACCCAACAGCAGAACTCCCTGTTAAGCCTCAGTTCCTTCACATAGAAGACAGGGACCAATCATAGTATTTAACTCAAAGGCTTACCACACCTGCCTGTATGTAGCAAGTCTGTTTTCCCTCCCACACTAAACAGTTACTGAGCACCTATTACAGGCCAGATGCTGTTGTAGGCACAGGGGCTAGAGCAGAGATTAAAAAAAAAAAAAAAAGACACGTCCACATACAAATCCCTGCCCCCATGGAGATCACGTCAAGTGGGGGGGGCGGGCAACAGAACAAGTTAATTATTAAGGCTATTAGAAGCTAACAGGTCTATGGAGAAAACGAAAGGAAATTAGGGGACTAGGGAGTTTGGGGTGCATGTAAAGTTTTGAAAGAAAGGACAGCTTTCACCAGACCAGGTAAGCAGCGCTTTTGTGGAGATGACTTTTGCACAAAGAGAATTAGCCAGGAAGAGAAGAATAGCAAGTGCAAATGCCCTGTGGCAGGACTGCGGAAGGTTTACTGGAGAAAAAGCCCAAGGAGGCACAGCAAATGAGTGGAGAGAGCAAGGAAGAGAAGAAGGAGAATAGTAGGTGAGAGTCAAGAACTAGGGAGTGGTTGAGATGGGCTTGTAGACTATGGTCAGGACACTGGGATTGCTCTGAATGACCTGGGGCAACGACCAAGAATTTTTGTGCATTGGAGTAATATTTTCTGACCCC
This sequence comes from Taxidea taxus jeffersonii, assembly GCA_003697995.1. NCBI lineage: Eukaryota > Metazoa > Chordata > Mammalia > Carnivora > Mustelidae > Taxidea > Taxidea taxus. Next base: position 26,666 of record RCUC01134033.1, read on the forward strand.
CTTCACACAGTATTAACAATAGTTGGTGTATCCTTTCAGACTGTTTGCATGCATATCAGACCTATACTCAAGGCTGCCTTCCCCGCCTTGCAACCTACACGGGTGCATGTGGGCCCGTGTTCCTGCGCTTTTCTCTGGTTTAATGCTCTACTGTTGCCATCTTGGAATTTTTTTTTTAGGATTTTATTCTTTTTATTTGACAGAGAGACACAGCGAGAGAGGGAACACAAGCAGGGGAGCAGCAGAGGGAGAGGGAGAAGCAGGCTTCCTGCCGAGCAGGAACCGGGCAGTGAGACCTATGGGCACAAACTTGAGACTTTCTCAGTGGCTGCCCTGCTTAGTTAGCTTCCAGGGTAATTGTATGTGTGTAGGTGACACCAGAGACTATTTGTTATCGATCCTTCTGTTAATAGACAGGGCGAGGTGGGCAGGGAGATCATTTGTCGTGATTATACCGTTTCAGTCCAAACCGCCAATCTTGAGGGGAAAAAAAATCCCTACTGGCCAAATTATTTAATCCACACAAAACAATAAAAATGCTAAAAAATGGGGACACCTGGGTGGCTCAGCCGGTGAAGCATCTGTCTTGTGCTCAGGTCATGATCCCAGGGTCCTGGTCAGTGGGGAGCCTGCTTCTCCCTCTCCCTCTGCCCCTCCCCTGCAGCTCATGCTCTCTCTCTCTCTCTCACTCTCTCAAATAGATAAATAAAATCTTTTTGAAAACATGCTCAAAAATGTGAAACAGCCAGTGTAGAGGCTGATCAAAGTGTGCACACGGTGGTCTCTTTCTCCCAACTCCAGATACCCTAATTTAAGCACAAGATAATGCTACAAAGGAGGTCTTTGCAAACTTTGATCACTTTCCTCAACAGCTCCTGAGGCTACTCTTTGTATTATTTTTTTAAAGATTTTTATTTATTTATTTGACAGAGATCACAAGTAGGCAGAGAGGCAGGCGGAGAGAGAGAGGAGGAAGCAGGCTCCCCACTGAGCAGAGAGCCCGACGTGGGGCTCGATCCCAGGACCCTGGGATCATGACCTGGGCCAAAGGCAGAGGCTTTAACCCACTGAGCCACCCAGGCGCCCCAAAAAAGTACTTTTTATGGGGCACCTGGGTAGCTCAATCGGTAGAGCATGGGACTCTTGATCTCAGCGTTGTGAGGTCAAGCCCCATGTTGGGTATAGACCTTACTTTAAAAAAAAAAAAACAACACACACACTTCTTACACGGTTATGGGCAGTTTCGTAACAAGCATTAATGCACCATACAACTGTCCTACTCCTGGGTATCCACCCAAAAGAAATGACAATATATTGCCACATGGACTTGCAGGCGAACATTTCTCATGGCATCATTCACAATCCCCCAAAACCGGAAGCCCGGTTAAATGTTCATCCAATGGTAAAGAGATAAGTAAGACATGGTCCAACCACACAAGGGAATATTAAACAGCCCTAGACAGGACCAGAGTACCGAGACATGGTACAACACGGATGAAGCTTGAAAGCATGATGCTCCGTGAAAGGAGCCAGACACGAGCCACAATGCACAGATTGTGGGTTTTGTGTATACCAGATGTCCAGAATCCGCAAAGGCATGGAGACGGAAAGTGGATTCAAGGCGGCAGGGGCTGGTGGAAGATTAATCCTGGAACAGGATTAACTGTGAAAGGGCCTAAGGGATCATTTCAGTGTGATGGAGAGGTTCTAACATTCGATTACAGTGATGGTTGCACAACTCCGTAAGCACACTAAAAATCACTGAACTGCACACATTAAATGGGCGCGTTTTTATGATATGTAAATTGTACCTCCATAGAGGTAAAAAATAAAACGCTTCTAATATTGATGTGCAAAATCTGCCGCAGACATAGCCATCAGTTCAATCTGCAGCCACTTGATCAGTGGCTTGACTAGTAACTTGACTAGTAACTTGTAGTTACTTGACAAGTAACTAGTAGTTACTTGACTAGTAACTACTTGGAAAAGGACTTGTTGGCCTGACAACTGCTATTCCCTGTGACACTCTCCCACCCTGCTGCCCCAGGCCCCTGCAGGCCCTCTGTGGTCAGCTACACAGCTTCACCTCTGTTCTAGCAGTTTCCACCAGCATTAACAAGAGAAGAAATCCTGGTCAGTTTTCAGGGTCTTGCTCCAACTACTGTTCTCCTGAAGTTCTTCCTGAAGTGACCACACCCCGCCCCACCCCCCATCAAAGAGCCGATTAGTCCCACCTTTAACTTGGTTCTAACTACAAAATCACTGAGTTCTAGAGCTCTGTTGTAGTGAACAGCACAGTGTTGTGCCCTCAAAAACTTGGGAAGAGAGTAGATCTCAGGTTTAGTGTTTTTGCCACCAAAAAAGAAAAGAGAAAAAGAGGGAAAAAAAAAAAAGGAAAGGACACAAGAAATCTTTGGGGTGTGATGTATATGTTTCCTATGCTGATAGCGGTTAACGATATTGTGGGTAGGTGCCTATGTGCTGAGTCACCAAGATGTATGCATTACATATGTGCCATTTGTGTAGATTAAGTATTCAAAAGTTGATTTAAAGAAGCAAGTAAAAAAAAAAAAGCAAGTAAATGATAGGAAAATAAAATAATAGTGCTTTGCACCTCATATTAAAGGGAATTTTTAAAGAAGACTTATTTAAAGAGAGAGAGAGAGAGAAAACACAGTGGGGAGGGACAAAAGGAAAGGTGGAGAGAGTCTTAAAAAGACCACACTGAGCGTAGAGCCCAATGTGGGTCTCGACTTGGAGCTCAGTCTCATAATCCTGAGATCATGACCCGGGAGAGCATGACCTGACCTGAAACCAGGAGTCGGGCACTGAAACAACGGCACCACCTAGGAGACCCCAAAGGAATTTTTTAAAAATATATCCGTGGGACCCACTATTGTGAGCTTCATGTCACTTTTCGCTTGTGATCCAAGGCTCTAGGAAAGTGTACAACATCTAGCAGGGACTCAAGAGTTGTAGAAGGAAGGAAGGCAGGAAGGGGAGAGGAAGAGAATGAGGACCGCATGGGTATTATTTAGCAGTGAAAGGAGAAACTGGAACAGCTTCGCTGAATTCCCTCAACAAGTATTTCCTGAGCACCTACCACAGGCCTGGCGTTGTGCAAGGCCCTGGGAACGCGTGTGTAAACCACACCCGTTCAGCAACCACTTCCGTGAACAGGAGAGCTCTCAGAACCGACAGGATCTTAGATGGCTAATCAAAGTCAGTAGAACTCATTTCTTTCTAAATCCAATTATTTGAGGCCTTGTGCACCATGCCCCCTGCAGGAGGTGATTCACTGACAAGCCTTCCTTTGGCCTTAGGCCTGGTGGAGTAGATAGGAATTCCATCTGTAAGCTACAGGAGGAGAAAGCAAGGCAGGCTCAGGGAACAGTGTGGTGAAGGGGTCCTCTTGGAGAGAGCAGTCCGGAGTGCCTTCTAAGGAGGGCCCAGAGAGAGCAACGTTCAGAGAGCCCTAGTTTCACGGCCCACCAGCCCTGCTACTTGTCAGGGGAGGCCCCCCACTGCCCCAGGGCCTCAGCACGGATTCTGAAATATGGACATACCCATGCTAGCTAGCCTCTGGGGTTACTCAGCAGATGAACAAAGCAATGCACAGACCACTGGAGCTCTGACCGTCACTGTCATGAGCACACAAGCAGGGCAGGGAGCCTCGTGTTTCTGGGATGTTTCCTTGAGACTGACATTGTGGCCACATTGTACCCACCCAAGGAGTGACATCAGCTCACCTCTAGAGAGAATGTCCTAAATAATAATAATTTGTTCAGCTATCTAGTTAATGGCCATCTGCCCCTTGACTGTCAGCTCCAGGAGGCAGAAAGAGCAGCTTTCTCCTCACCATCTCCATGGGGCCTGTCCATAACTGGGGCTCAAAACCAATCTGGATCTGAAGACGGGAGTCAATGTTCGCACATGGGGCACATGAGTGTGCTTTTACCTTAATTCAAAAATGGGATAAGCTCCTGCACTCCAAGGACAGACTGGACCAAGCAGGACATCCACTCACTTGCCCAGCACACATTTATTGAGCTCCTGCTGTATGCTGGGGTGCAGAGATGGAGGAGGGGGGGTGGAGCACACACAGTGCCTTCCCTGATGGAGGCCCTCCCTGGTCCTGTCCCCTTTCCCATCTGCCTCCAAGGAAAAAAACACAACACATGAGTGTTTTCTTACCTCCTGTCTTAGGTTCATCCATTCATTCATTTTCCAGATTGGGTTTTGGTTTGGGTTTTTTTTGTTTTTGTTTTTTTTTTTTTAAAGATTTTATTTCTTTATTTGTCAGAGAGAGAGAGCAGATGAGCAAACAGAGGCAGACAGAGCAGCAGGCAGAGGCAGAGGGAGAAGCAGGCTCCCTGCCGAGCAAGGAGCCCGATGTGGGACTCGATCCCAAGACGCTGGGATCATGACCTGAGCTGAAGGCAGCTGCTTAACCAACTGAGCCACCCAGGCGTCCCTGGTTTGGTTTTTTTAAAAGATTTTATTTATTGGGACGCCTGGGTGGCTCAGTTGGTTAAGCAGCTGCCTTCGGCTCAGGTCATGATCCCAGCATCCTGGAATCGAGTCCCACATCGGGCTCCTTGCTCGGCAGGGAGCCTGCTTCTCCCTCTGCCTCTGCCTGCCTATCTGCCTGTGCTCGCTTTCTCTCTCTAACAAATAAATAAATAAAATCTTAAAAAAAAAAAAAAGATTTTATTTATTTATTTGACACAGAGAGAAAGCTCATGTAGGGGGAGTGGCAGGCAGAGGGAGAGGAAGAAACAGGCTTCCGGCTGAGCAGAGAGCCTGACTTGGGATTCAATCCCAGGACCTGAGCCAAAGGCAGACGCTTAACTGACTGAGCCACCTAGGGTCAGTGGAGATGGTGAGGAGGCAGAAGCAGCTCTTCCTGCCTCCTAGAGCAGACCGTCAAGGAGGAGATAAGAAGTAACCCACTGAACAAAGGATTATAGTTATGATCATGGACATATGTGTAGTGGTGACTTGGCCTTATGCCTTACTTCAAGGTACAAGTTTGGAATGTAAGCAAGGCCTCACGTTTTCTTGTTTCCTCCCTCCCTTCCCTTTCTCTCCCATTCCCACCCCATGCTTCCTGGAAGACTTGACTTTCAATCTGGGCCTTGAAGCTAGACAGAGAAGGAGCACAAGACCCCAAGAAGCGCTAGAAGGTACAAGACCAGGACAGCGTTTTCTGGCCGCCCTCTAAGCCATGGAAGAGTAGGACGGGCTCTCAGTGAGTTGGTGTGATCAGACTGGGTGGCAGAACGGAGACTGGATTAGGTTTGTAATCTCAGTTCTGCCCCCATACCATGAGCCTGACCTTGGGCTTGACCTTGGGCCATCTTTCCTCTGAGAAGGAAATGTGTCCTCCTCTTCCTTACCAAAGCGATCCACAGAAGACTTCCTCCGGCTGCTCTCTGTCATATCTGGAATGTTGCTTTATCCTGCAGCCCAATGTCCCAGCACCATCACCCCTCCCAGACTCCTGTGGTAGATTCCTACCTGGCCCCCATGGGTTCTCTTGCTATCTCCCAACGGCAGGGTGATGTTAGGATTTCATCCAACAGTTGAGTATCTGTTTATTGAACACCTCAGATGCCAGGCCCTGTTTTGAGTCCCGGAGACACTGTGGAGAAAAATGTCCTTGGCTTTGATGTAGATAGAGAGAGAGAAGCCAAGAGGGAAATGCATAGGGTCCCAGGGCGCTCTGGAGAGGAATACAGTTTGGGGAAGCCAGGGGTAGAGGGCTGTGTGCAGGTCAGGTGCACTGTGTGTGTGGTAGAGGGGATAAGGGTGTGGGGAGTCTTGTCCAAGCTCCAACAGACAGCATTGCTGCCAGTGGAATGTCCAGGTTGGGGAGAGGTGGTCTTTCCCGGCACGAATTAGGTCGCAGCATTCCCTGGCCTCACACCCTCCAAGGCCTCTGTTACTCTGAGCACAAAGACAAGGCTTTCCAAGGGGGACAGCCTGCGTGTGCGATCTGGCCTCTGTGGTCCTCCCACTCCTGGCTTCTTCCGTCTCCCCCACCCTGTCCTTGCCACAGAGGCCACGGGGCCTTTGCACAAGTGGCTGCTTCCTCTGCCTAGAATGTTCCTTCCCACCTTTGCTTGGGGACTCCTACTCGTGTCTCAGTTCCTGACTGTCACTTCCTCCAGGATGCTGTCCCCAAACTCCCCTGACTAGCTGGAGTCAGTTTTCATACCCTCTTCCAGGTACTTTCCTTATCAGCATGTGTCCCCATTGTAAATACACATCCATCTGGGCCAGTGGGCAAACGGTCTCTCTCTCTGTCTGCTAAACCCCAGCATCTGGCACAGGACCTGGCACAGAGCAGGGGTGCAGTTCATGAAAAAAAAAAAGATGAATGGATGAGGGAGAAGCCACAGTACAGCCTCGTGGGTCTTGGTGTCCCCAGCAGTGCCGAGCACACTGGGACACAAGGCAGGCTGAGCTGTCTCCGAGCCTTGATTTCTCTCATTTGTCATACAGGTGTGATCACAATAGCTTCTAGGAAAAGGAGCAGACATGTGCTGGTTTCTCCGGCCTGCCTTATGCCTGGTGGTGTGTGGATAAGTGGGAAAACAGACATAACATCACATTTACCATTTCAACCACTGAAAGCACACGATTCACAATTTGAAGGCAGTGAGTACATTCCCAAGGTTGTGCAACCATCATGACTATCTGGTATTTCCTGAACTTATTGTTTTAAGTAATCTCTACACCCAATGTGGGGCTTGAACTACAACCCTGAGATCAAGGGTCCCGTGTTCTCCCAAATGAGTCAACCAGGTGCCCCCCAGAACCTACTGGGTTTTTAGGAAGATTATATCACGTACCTAAAGCTTTCAGCACAGGCTCAGGAGTTCAACTAGTATGTTTAGTTATTACTAGCAGTACTGACAATGGTACCGAGAACACTTGATTCTCACTTGCTCAGTCACAGGTGGCTAGTGCTCTGGGCCCCTGACATACATTCATACTCATTAACTCATTCAATACTCACACCAACCCAATGCGGTACAGGCCCCATGATCCCCATTTTACAGATAAAGAAACTGAGTTTGTTTACAGATAAACAAACAGAGCAGTTTGTTAACTGGCCTAACATCACACAGCAGAGCCAGGGGTTGAACCTGGCTCCAGAATCCACACTCTTGACCTCCGTGCAATGCTGAGCCCAGGTGAAGCCAGAGCCCTGTGTGTTTTCCCAGAAGCAGGGAAGAGCAAGGTGTTCAAGTTTCCCAAGTGAAAACAGGGGACAGAGTTATGGGCTCACGGCTCAGGGCTCACTCCAGGTGCCCCCTGGAGGTGACACCACCTGAGGCTTGCAGGAAAGCAGGGCGGGTGCATAGAAAGCGTCCTCCTCCCTCCTTCTGCCCACCTTTTCTTTGATGTCTGGCCTTGTATACCATAGCTGTCACCTTGATAGGCTGCTAACAGGTCAGAGAGCCTCGAATTGCCTTTGCACCGGGGCCCTGAGGGGCCAGCTGTGACTGACGACTCTGACGGGCTGAGCTGCAGCCAGACTAGAAGGCAGGAAGCACGAATTTGCTCCTGGCGTGGGCCGGCAGGGAGGTGATTCAGGTCCAGCGCTCAGCGTCCCCTCTGCACATCTGCCATCAGAGGGACGCCAGGCAGCAGCGTCCTGAGAAAGGAAAATGAGCAGGCATGGCCGGTTTCCCTGGCCTACCTTATGCCCAGCTGCTAGTGACATCCCTGACAATGGGCTGCCACCTTCTTCTCCCCACAGAGGTTCTTACGAAGAGAAAGCAGTTTTTTATTTTTATTTTTTTTAAACATTTTTTTAAATTTTTTTTTTTAAGATTTTATTTATTTATTAGTTAGAGAGAGAGAGCGAGCGAGCACAGGCAGACAGAGAGGCAGGCAGAGGCAGAGGGAGAAGCAGGCTCCTTGCCGAGCAAGGAGCCCGATGTGGGACTTGATCCCAGGATGCCGGGATCATGACCTGAGCCGAAGGCAGCCGCTTAACCAACTGAGCCACCCAGGCGTCCCGAAAGCAGTTTTTTAATGTACAAAACCAAAGAATCTCTGGGGCATTTAAAAAAACAAACAAACACAGATTCCTAAGTTCCACCCGAGGCCTGGGCATCTGCATTTTCCACCAGCACGCAACTCATCCCAGAAACACACACACACACACACACACACAATAACTCTCATAGATGTGGTTTTGGACCACACTTAGGGAAACATAAGAATACAGTATGGATTTTCTTTTTATTATGATTAGTATTTTTATTTTAGGTTATTTTTTAAATTTAAATTTAATTTTTTTAAAGATTGGATACATTTGAAAGCAAGAGAGAGAGTTAGGGAGAACACAAGCAGGGAGGAGAGGCAGAGGGAGAGGGAGAAACAAACTTCCCACTGAGCCAGAAGACTGACATGGCGCTCCATCCCAGGACCAGGAGATCATGACCTGAGCCAAAGGCAGGACGCTTGACCATTTGAGCCACCCAGGCGCCCCTGGTATTTTTATTTTAAAGAGGAATAACTAATTAGCTATAAAATTTCCTCTCTCTTTATTCATGTTAACACCAGCCAGTGGGATCACCTGGGTCTAGAAAATGTACCCACTCTTAGTTTCCTGTCGCTCCTATTGAGATAACAATACTAAAGGCAAGAGCAAACATTTATTTAGGACTGACTAGACAAATTTGCATGACATTTGCATTTTTACCCTTGCAACACTCCCAGGAGACGGTACTAAAATTATCATGTCCATTTCTTGAGAAAAGGAAATAAAATAACCTAACGAAAGTCACCCAGCTAGTAAGAGGCAGAGTGAAGATCTGAACTCTGGGCTGTCTGAGTGCTCAGCCACCACGCCATGCTGCCTTCCCACCTGGGGCACCCTGATCAGGAGGAAGGCTCTGATGGGCACCACAAACAGGAAATGTGGGCATCCCCAGGGAGAGGTATCCCCGGGTACAGGATTGGCATCCAGACCTCATTTGTCTTTTCCTCCAGTGGCCACAGAGACATTGCTCAGATGTCCAGTCAACCTTCCGTTCACACTAGGAATGGAAATTGGCTGGGAATTCTGTGTGGGGGGCTGGGCTGGCCAGGGCCACAATTTGGACCCAAAAAGCACTAGGTTTGTCTTCAGCACGGTGTCCCCCACAATAGGGCAGATTTTTAAGAAGATTTTATGTATTAATTAGGGCACCTGGGTGACTCAGTCAGTGAAGCTTCTGCCTTTGGCTCAGGTCTCGATCCCACGGTCCTAGAATCAAGTCCTGCTTCAGGCTCCCTGCTCGGCGAGGAGTCTGCTTCTCCCTCTGCCTGCCACTCCCCCTGCTTGTGCTCACTCTCTCTGACAAATATATAAATAAACATCTTTAAAAAAATACTCATTTGAGAGAGAGATAAAGCTTTTTATTTGCTTCTTATTTTATTTATTTATTTGACAGAGAGATTATGAGTAGGCAGAGGCCTGCAGAGAGAGAGAGAGAGGAGCAGGCTCCCCACTGAGCAGAGAGCCCGATGAGGGGCTCGATCCCAGGACCCTGAGATCATGACCTGAGCCATAGGCAGAGGCTTAACCCACTGAGCCATCCAGGCACCCCGAGAGAAAGAGCTTTTTAAGGTGACTCATTTAACTGTATCAGTCAGGATAGGATTCTACTGAGTAACAAATGACCCGAGAGACCAGTGACTCCAGCAGCAGCCAAAAACGACAAAGGTTTACTTTTTGCTCACACTACAAATCCACTGCCAGGTGTCAGAGACTCTGTTCCTCATGGTGACTCAGGGCCCAGGCTAACACGGTTGGATACAGTGCCAAAGAGAACAGGAGCCACTAAATGTCTTACATGGTCCCTTTGACACACAACTCACCAGCCAAGGAATCACGGAGCCTCATACATACAGCAGGAGGCAGGAAGTGCCATCTCACTGTGCCCCCAGAAAGAGGGAACTGGGAACATGACTTAACACATGACCCTCCTCATCCTTAGCTGAGAGTCGCTGGCAGCCGTGTTTGTATGGCATGCCCCCCACCCATACCACTTACTGGACTAGGGTTGTACATCTGACTCATTTGGGGCAAAGAAGAATCCTTTATCTGGGAATCTGGAATTGGGACTGAAGAAAAATTGGACTCTGGAGCCAGGTTGCCAGAATCCAAATCCCGGTTTAATACCTGGGTGGTCCTGAGCATGTTACTTTGCCTGCTCAGCCTCAGCTTTCACATCTGTGAAATGGGGATAATTACAATAGTACCTACCTCATAGGGTTGTCGTAAGGAGTTAATGAATCTACACAAAAAGTGCTTTGAACAGGGCCTAGCCCATAGAAAGTGCTCAGATACGTCTGTTGTTGTGACTGCTGTTGTCTAAGTTGGGTTTCTTTTTTTTTTTTTAAGATTTAATTTATTTATTTGACAGACAGAGCTCACAAGTAGGCAGAGAGGCAGGCAGAGAGAGAGGGGGAAGCAGGTTCCCTGCTGAGCAGAGAGCCCGATGCGGGGCTTGATCCCAGGACCATGGGATCACGACCTGAGCTGAAGGCAGAGGCTTTAACCCACTGAGCCACCCAGGCACCCCTAAGTTGGGTTTCTTGATTATAAGCAGCATCCAACTTTACTCTATCTTAAGCAAAAAACAGGCATTTGTTGGAAGGAGAGCAGAGAGATCAATCAAAGAAAAAGATGAACAAGGACAAGAGCAGCCTTGGGGATCCAGGAGGCAGGATCGGTCTCTCCAGGCACTGCTGCTGAGCAAGTAGGCTCCAAGATTCAGATTCCAAGACAGATCTAGCTTCAGCACGTGCTTACCCTGTGATCCCTTGACTGAGAATCCTAACCAAGCTGCAAGTGGCTGGGAGAGAACAATTCTTTGAAGGGATTCAAGGGCTGTGGTTGGAAGATGGTCCAGAGTTCACTCTCGGTGCCACTAAGCCATCCAACAGCTTTGTTGAGTTAGGGGAAGACCACCCTTGCGGGTGGAAGTGCCCCTGAGCCTGTGCACATGGCTTGACAAACACAGGAGGGTCTCCTAGCTCAGGGGCCCTTGTACAGTGTGGAACCTGCTTAACAGCCCATAGCCAACCTACATCCTTTACCAGGCCACAGAGAAAGAGTGAGAGAAAGACACTATGTGGCCATGACTGAGCTCTGGAGCTGTCACAGTCCTTGGGAAATCAGGCTGGAGGGAGAAAGAAGAAGAAATCCAACTTGCAGAGAAAAACAGAGCCAAGAGGCTCCCGAAATGCAAATCTGGTTTGCAATTCTGATGGCTTTCCATTTCTGGACCCTCTGGAGGCCTTTAGGCTCTGCAAGACACTCCATATCCTTATAGTAAGCCCTCCCTTTTGCTTAAGCTAGCTGCATTCCAGCCCCAGCTGACTCCTAACAAAAGAGGAAGCATTTGGTCCCAGCGATCATTCTCCTGGGTTGACAGGGAGACTCTTTTGCTGAACACCCCTGGGAGGTGAGATTCAGACTATACCCAGGGTACAAAGGGGAGTGGTGTGGTGGAGTTGGTGTCCCGGGAGGTCGTGATGAAAAATGACGTTGGGTTCTCTGCGTATGATGGATGAGAATGGAGCTACCTCCACCCCCTGCACCGTAGCTATTCTAGGAAAGCAGCTCTGGCAGCAGGGAGAGTAGCTTCCACAAGGAGAAGCCTCCGTGGGTACAAAATGCCTTTGATGAACCCCTGAAGAGTCCTGCTAGACAGTCTGACACCAGGCCTTTCTCATTTTTTTCTGGGTCACAAACCCCAGGATGATGAGTCCACATCACACATTAGGGTAAACATAGCACTTTCTCTCTTCCCCTGTAAAATAGCCCTGGTAGGGCACCTGCATAGTTCAGTTGGTTAAATGTCTGCCTTCGGCTTGGGTCATGATCCCAAAGTCTTGGGATCAAGTCCAGCATCGGGCTCCTTGTTCAGCAGGGAGCCTGCTTCTCTCTCTGCCTCCTGCTGCTCCTGCTTGTGTTCTCTCTCCCTCTCTCTCTCTGACAAGTAAATAAATAAAATCTTAAAAAAAAAAAATACACACACACATACATACACACAGACTTTGAGATCCTATTTCCCTGCCTGTGACTGGTTCAGGAATCCAGGCCTAAGCCAATCAGCTTTGGGCACTTCCCAATCCATGGGTAGGTATGAGACCAATTACACTGCAAAGATTGGGGGGGGGGGTGCTCTCCATCACTCATTGGGTATGAACAAGGCAGAGAGCCTCAATTACCATGAGAAGCCACCTGGTGCCCACACAAGAAGTTCAACCGTAGCCTGAAGGTGAAGCCTGGATAGAGAAGGAAAGTTTCTGGGCTCCTGAGGACCAGACTCAGCTTCTGGGTTAGCCACGCCTGATGGACACCACATCTCTGGGCTCTCTGTTATATGAAATGATACATTTTCTTACGGTTAATATAAATCTCTGTTCCTCCCAGACAAAAACATCTGACTGATGCAAGTAGATATTTACCCTCATTTTACATTCAAGAAAGCTGAACTCGAAGCTGTTATGTAACGCAAATGAGTCACTCGGGTAATGAGTGGCGGATCTGGGGCTGTCTGACTTCCATGCTAATGCCTTCCATCATGCCAGTATAAGGACTAGCTTGGGCATCCAGGTCCCACTACCCCCATTTCTGTAATGCAACTAATGACAACATCAACAACAATAATAATGATAAGCTAATATTTGTTGAATGCCTATGTGCCAGGTACTGGTCTAAGTGATTCACCTTTGTAAATTGTTACTTTTATTTATTTATTTATTTATTATTTTTGAGAGAGACAGCACACTCAAGCAGAGGGGCAGAGGGAGAGAGAGAATCTCAAACAGGTTCCACACTCAGTGCGGAGCCCAAAGTGGGGCTCGATCTCAAGGCCCTGAGATCATGACTTAAGCCTAAATCAAGAGTCAGCTGCTTAACCAGGTACCCCTGTAAATTCTTACTATTATCCCCATTTAACAGGTGAGGAAACTGGAGAAGGGAGGGTTTAAGCAACCTGTTCAAGGTCTCATGAGATTCCAACTGCAAATGTTCTTACCCACTATGCCAAATAGAGTAAAGCATTTTAGTACCGATTTCATTTGGCTGAGCAGAGAAACTTGGGGCCACAGACCTCACTCACACCCTATCCTTATACTCAGGCTGCTTCACTTACTGGCAAAACCAGCTAGCTCCTGAAAGCACAGAATTTCTTTTTCTTTTTCTTTTTTTTTTTTGTAAGATTTTATTTATTTATTTGACAGAGAGAGATCACAAGCAGGCAGAGAGGCAGGCAGAGAGAGGAAGGGAAGCAGGCTCCCCGCTGAGCAGAAAGCCCAACCAGGGGCTCAATCCCAGGACCCCGAGATCATGACCCGAGCAGAAGGCAGAGGTCCAAGCCACACAGGCTCCCCAGGCATAGAATTTCTGAACCTTGATGCACAGCAGGGAGGCAAAAAAAATAACGGACGTTATTTTCTTTATCCATCTATTTCCTGGTTCATTTTGCTTGTTGGCTAGCTTTTTCCAGTTTGCCTTCATATCTGCACTGACACCCACTTCCGTATGTTATGCCTTTAAATGAATTACATTCTTGGAACATTCACCTCCCTTCTTCCCTCTCTGTCTGAAGCTCAGTAAGCCCAGCTGGCAATAGGTTCATCTCCTCCTTGTTTCTTCTTGCACATCATTAACTTCAGACCTGAAAGCAATTCCAAGTCCATAGCCACTGTCCAAAGGATGCTTCCCACGGGCCCAGTGCAGTTCCGAGTGCTCAACACATGCTCCTTGAAACAACCTCTGAAACAAGTTCTATTACTTTCATCCACCCTTTAGGGATGAAAAAAACCGAGACACAGAAAGATTCAGTGATTTGCCAAGGTCACACAGCAATAAACAACAGAGCAAAAACTTGAATGCAGAAAGTCTGATTCACCACTCATTGCAGTGGAGCCCGGTACTGCACTTACAAGGGGAGAGAGGAGCAATCTGTACGGTATCAGGGAGCTTCTGAAAGAATAAAGGAGGCCCCCCCCCCCCCGCCTTCCAACCTCTGGGCCAATCCTGTGTGTGCTAAAGATCCCACTGAGTGAAGAATTATACTAACTGAGACCTCATCTTTCTCAGCCTGGCCCTTTGTGCTCAGCCTTATTTCCTCAGCTTAAAATGCTCTTTGCAGGAGTGCCTGGGTGGTTCAGTTGGTTAAGCATCTGACTCTTGATTTCGGCTCAGGTCTTGATCTCAGGATCCTGAGTTCAAAACCCATGTTGAGGGGCGCCTGGGTGGCTCAGTGGGTTAAAGCCTCTGCCTTCGGCTCAGGTCATGATCTCAGGGTCCTGGGATCGAGCCCCACATCGGGCGCTCTGCTCAGCACAGAATCGGCTTCCCCCTCTCTCTCTGCCTACTTGTGATCTCTCTCTCTCTGTCAAATAAATAAATAAAATATTTTAAAAAACAAAAAACAAAACCCATGTTGGGCTCCAAGCCCAGTGTGGAGTCTACATTAAAAAAAAAAAAAAAAAAAAAGCTCTTTGAAGCCTTTCTCTTTGGCTCTTTCATCCCTCCAAAGGTGGGCTGTCCAACATGGAAGCTGTCACCCACTTGTGACTCTCAAGAACCTGAAGTAGGGCTAGTCCAAATGAAAAGTGCTTTAAGCATTCAATGCACACTGGATTTCAAAAACTTAGGGGCGCCTGGGTGGCTCAGTGGGTTGGGCCTCTGCCTTCGGCTCAGGTCATGATCTTGGGGTCCTGGGATTGAGCCCCGTGTCGGGCTCTCTGCTCTGCTCTGCTCAGCTTCCTCCTCTCTCTCTGCCTGCCTCTCTGCCTACTTGTGATCTCTGTCTGTCAAATAAATAAATAAAATCTTGAAAAAAAAAAACAACTTAGCATTAGGGCAAAAGACTAATCAAATCATCTAGTAGCTGGTTCCCTCCAAAAAAATAAAAATTAGATAAACAAAAAACATGGGGCGCCTGGGTGGCTCAGTGGGTTAAAGCCTCTGTCTTCAGCTCAGGTCATGATCCCAGGGTCCTGGGATGGAGCCCTGCATCGGGCTCTCTGCTCGGCAGTGAGCCTGCTTCCTCCCTCTCTCTCTGCCTGCCTCTCTGCCTGCTTGTGATCTCTCTCTCTGTCAAATAAATAAATAAAATCTTTTTTAAACAAACCTTAAAAAAAAAGTAAAAAAAACAAAAAACAACATTCAGAAAAAAATAAAATTTCAATAATTTTTGTATTGATTACAAGTTGAAATGATGATTTTTTACAGGTACTGGGTTAAGGAAAATATATTATTAAAATTATTTTCACCTTCTTCTGACGTTGATGTTAATTTTTAAAATTTTTTCTTTTTCTTTTCTTTCATTTTCTTACTTCGTAAATGTGGCTACTAGAAAATTTTGTTTTATTTTATTATCATTTTATTTTTGGAAAAATTTAAATTACATACATGTCTTATATTATGTTTCTATTGGATGTCTCCCTTCCAATGCCTCTTCCTCCAGGAAGCCTTCCTGAACCACCTCACCTAGAGTAAGCCTCTTCCCCTTAGATGGGTTCTAACCACAGGTATTTAGTTCTCAGTCACCTGTCAGTCTGAACATGGGCAGTGCAAAGCTGGGATGGGGTTTCCTGGTGTCTGGATTCCAGGCTCCTTCTAACTTGTTGCTCTGCTGTGCACGGCCTTCCTTACATGGTTAAGGTGGGTGCTCCAGCATTTGCCTTTCCAGCAGAAGGACCTGCCTGCTATTTCAGGACACTTCCCCATCAGCTTTCATCTCATTGGCCAGGACTCAGTCACATGGCCATGCCTGCTGCAAGGGAGCCTGGGAAATGTTGCATGGCCATGTTCCCAGCTACAAACTGGGGGACTCTATGACTTTAAAAGGAAGAAGAGATATGGGAGAGATAACCAGTCATCCCTGTTCCATCTCCCATAAGCAGCCTCCTCTTGATTTCCTAGCACAGGTTACAATCTGTTATTATTCTGATGGCTTATCTGTTTCCTCTGGGACACACTCCCTCCTTCAAATGTAAGTTCTATGAGGGCAGAGACTTGACAGTCTTTTAAATTAGCCCAAATGAGGCAACATAGTGGCTGTTTATTTAATAGATCAGTGTTTGTTGGGGCAGCTGGGTGGCTCAATCGGTTAAGCATCTGACTCTTAATTTCAACTCAGGTCTTGATTTCAAGGTCATGAGTTCAAGACCTGTTCACTCCCCTTGCTTATGTGCAATCTCTCTCTCTCAAAATAAGTAAATAAAATAAAAATAAAAATAGATTAATGTTTATAAAAGCCCAGTCATTTCTAGGAGAGCCATGAGGTCATTACCTACCTGAGGCAGGTAATGACCGGGGTCTATAGCATTTTGCTTATCACAAAGTCAGGTTACTAAAAGAGAGACTTTTCCAGATGATTGCTGGGCAGGGGTAGGGCTGGCAGTGCCTCTAACTTCCCTTTATTACTAAATCAGAGCAGTGTCCCAGCAGACTTTTCCCTACCTTTGCGTAGTTAAGGCCCTTCAGCAATCATAGACCCCTCTTACAATGTTCCCTGGAATGGTTATGGCAACCCGCCAAGACTCCCGCCAATTCATTTCCCTCAGTCCCACTTAGCTCCTTTCCCCAGCCCCCAGTGTCATGACGTGTGTGATCCCAACCCCCACAACTGTCCTTTGGGAATTTCTCTCAGGACCACACCTTAAGGAGGAGTGGCCCATTTTTGCCAATAATCCCAATAATGAGGAGGATGATAAAACAACTCAATTCTGTGTCAGGCCCTGTTAGAGCCACGATAACACTTTCATGGGTTTGGGGCGCTGGGCTGGCCTGGTCAGCAGAGAATGCCACTCTGGATCTTGGGGTCATGGGTTCAAGCCCCATGTTGAGGGTAGAGAGTTCTTAAAAAAAAAAAAAGCCTTTCATGGGCCTTTCTTTTATAAAATACATATTACATACAAAATACATTTTGTGACTGTGTTGGTACAAAGACAAAACCAAGGCAGGTGGGATTATATTCATTTTTTCTTGGTATTAAGATGAATTAAAATAGTTGCATGGGCCCCTAGAGGTATAAGGGTGCTTAGGCCCAAAGCCTACTGGAGAATCAGCCTTGGATGCTGTCCTAAACATAGTCTCACTTATTTGTCTCGAAAGCTGTCTGGAGCAGGGACAGGATGGAGCACACTGCATATCTGGGATTCCTTCCTAAAGATCTGGCCTGGTTTTAAACTTATATAATTTACCATCAAATCCGACCCATATTGGCAAATATTTCTATTTCCCAAAGACATGATGTAACAGGCGTTATCAATGTTCTGAGCCTCCCATTCCTGGTCATTTTGGAAATACTAGGATTCCTGACACATTTAACATCTGAGAGGCCATAAGGGCTGCAGGAGCTCAAGGAACTTCACTACAAGCCCCCCAAGGAGGGTTCTGGGCAAAGCTGCTGGCTGCTGCGTGCGGCTAGTCCCCGGACGCTGGAGGAACAGGGCCCTGCAGAAGTATCCAGGCACATTCCAAGGGCCTGCCAAGTAAGCACACAGTCCCAGGAAGTAAAACCCTTTCCTCCGAGAAAGTCTCTGTGGTGCCCCCTCCCGACATAGCTCCCATATCAGCTAGCTCAGGAAACAAAATTTCAAAGGGCCCAGACCCATTTTCACAAGGCAGTTCAGAAGGGTGAATTTCAGTAACTGGCATACACTATAATGATTAGGATTTTTCTGGTGGCAAGGGACAGACAGCCGATTCAAACCCACTTTTTAAAAAGCTGTAAGTGGGGGGCACCTGGGTGGCTCAGTCAGTGAAGTGTCTGCCTTTGGCTCAGGTGGTGATCCCAGGGATCCTGGGATTGAGTTCCACATGGGGCTCCCTACTCAGCCAGGGGAGCCTGCTTATCCCTCTGCCTGCTGCTTCCCCTGCTTGTGTGTTCTCACTCTCTTCCTCTCTCTCAAATAAATATGTAAAATAATAAATAAATTAAATAAATAAATAACTGTATGTGTTGGGGCATCTGGGTGGCTCGTTTGGTGAGGCATCCAGCTCTCTCTCTTTTTTAAAAAAATATTTTATTTATTTATTTGACAGAGATCACAAGTAGGCAGAGAGGCAGGCAGAGAGAAAGGAGGAAGCAGACTCCCTGCTGAGCAGAGAGCCTGATGCGGGGCTTGATCCCAGGACCCTGGAATCATGACCTGAGCCGAAGGCAGAGGCTTTAACCCACTGAGCCATCCAGGCGCCCCAAGGTGCCCAGCTCTTGATCACAGCTCAGGTTTTAATCTCAGGGTCATGAGTTTGAGCCCCGCCTTGGGCTCCATGCTAGGCATAGAGCCTATAATAAATAAATTAATTAGTTAGCTAATTAATTAATTAAAAATCTGTCTGTGTGTGTGTGTGTGTGTGTAGGAGTAGAGGTATACAGAGTCTCAAAGTAACACCCCACAGGCTACCTATGAAGTACAAATAACAGAAGGTGCTTTTATGGGGGATAAATCTGGAAGTTGTCGCCTTCAATAAATGGCCAAACTTTGCATCACCGATGGTGAGAAAGATCAACATCACATGCCCTCTGTTGGTGAGGAACTGAGGGACACAACATCCCTTAGGAAGCACTCTCCTTAAAAACACTCCATCAGCATGTAAACAGTGGAGGGGCGCCTGGCTGGCTCAGTCAAGAGAGCAGAGGGTCTCTGGATCTCAGGGTCATGAGTTTGAGCCCCACACTGGGCACAGAGACTACCAAATAAGGAAGTAAATAAACAAACTTTTTAAATTTTTTTTTAAGATTTTATTTATTTTTATTAGTTAGAGAGAGAGAGAGAGAGCACAGGCAGACAGAGAGGCAGGCAGAGGCAGAGGGAGAAGCAGGCTCCCTGCCGAGCAAGGAGCCCGATGTGGGACTCGATCCCAGGACGCTGGGATCATGACCTGATCCGAAGGCAGCCGCTTAACCAACTGAGCCACCCAGGTGTCCCTAAACAAACTTTTTTAAAAGAGCATCTCAGCAGTAGAAAACAATTTTACAAATCCAAACTGAGATGCTCTACAAAGTAACTGTCTGGACAGAAGTCTCAGTGCCATGAAAAGCAAAAATGGTTGGAGAACTCCTAGGGGTTGGAGGGGACTGGGGAGCCGACAACAAGAGTGCAGCACGTGATCCTGAATTGGAGACAAGAAGGATGGTATGGGAACAACTGGGGCAAATTACATGTGGACTATCTATCAGAAGACAGTAAGGCGTTAATGTTAAATTTTGTTCTCTTTTTTTTTTAAGTTGTTGATAGTAATAGGTGAGACCTACTGTGCTAACGAGGCAGCCAATGATGATAGTAATAGACATACACAACAGAGAACTAAAGAAATGTAGGAGTAAATAATTTTTAAAACAGGAGCAGAAGAATTGACCCACACAACTAAAAACTAATATACCAGCTTCGCACATAGTTGGATACACGTGTCAAATAATGTGTCAGGAATCTGTCTTTCTCTGTCTCTCATCTCTGCTTTGCTCCTGTTGGATCTCCCAGCTCATACCCTACCAGCTTAGCCACGACAATGGATGGATAATATCTCTTTCCAGGGCTGATGCTCACTGGACACACTTGGGTCATATGTCCACCATTGAACCATTATGAGTACGGGATGCCCGGATCGGTTAAGTTGGGTCATGTGCCCACCCCAGGAATCTAGGAATGGGATCAGCCCCACAAATACTTCATGAGCTGAGAACAAAGGACTAGTCATTCCTCAAAGAAAATTGGGGAAGAATCAATGAGGGCAAGTAAAAATAACATATAAGATACACACACACACACACACACACGTATATATATATTTAACTGTCTGTAATTTACATCCTTCCTGAGACTAACATTTTTCTTTTTTTAAAGATTTTATTTATTTATTTTAGAGAGAGAGACAGCATGAGCAGGGGGAGGAGCAAAGGGGGAGGAGCAGAGGGAAAGGGAGACAATCTCCGGCCGACTCCACGGTGAGCCCAACACAGGGTTTGATCCCACAACCCTGAGATCACGACCTGCGCTGAAACGATGCTCAAATGGTTGCTCAACCAACTACACCACCCAGGCACCCCTAAGACTTTATTTTTAAGTAATCTCTACACCCAGTGTGGGGCTCAAACTCACAATCCCAAGATCAAGAATTGTGTGCTCTATTGAATGAGCCAGCCAGACACCCTGAGACGAACATTTTTCATTCATCAAGATATCACTGTCAATTATATCTCAATAAAGATGGAATATATATATATATATATATATGTATAAATATATATCACAGACAAGAACAAAATCACGGACACTAGAGAAACCTGAGAGACACTACCTTATCCAGGTCATCGTCAAGGTCAACACCAACAGTGAGAAGTTAGGCTGGTAATCTGCACCCTTGATTTGATGCAGTCAGAATGGCACTTTTTCTGTAGGGCCTTCCTTCCGAGCTCCATCATCCCAGGGTCTTCATGGGAAAAACATCACACAAATCCCAACTGAGGGACATACGCAAACACCTGGGAGGTACTTGTTAAAGCTGTCAAGGTCATCAAAGACAAGGAAAGTCTCAGAGAGAAACCTAAGGAAAAATGACAAATAAATGTAAACCAGTATTCTGAGTGGGACCCTGGAACAGGAAAAGGACATTAGGTAAAAACTAAGAACATCTGAATAAAGTTTGGATTTTGGTTAATAATAATGGATCAATATTAGTTCATCACTTGTAACAAATGTACCATACTAATGTAAAACATTAATAGGAGAAACTGAGTGCAGGCAGATGGGAACTTTTCAGGCTATCTTTGCAATTTTTCTGCATCTCTAAGTAAATGTTATTTATTTTTCTGCATCTCTAAATAAATGTTATTTATTTTTAAAGATTTTATTTTTGGGGTACCTGGGTGGCTCAGTCAGTTAAGTGTCTGCATTCAGCTCAGGTCATGATCCCAGGGTCCTGGGATCGAGCCCCACTCCTCCCTCTCGCATTTCCCCTACTTGTAAGCTCTCTTTCTCTCTCTCTCTCTCTCTGCCAAATAAATAAATGAATAAAATATTTTAAAAATAAATAAATAAAATAAACCAGGGGTCAGCAGAGTCTACCTTGGGCCACAAGAGTCAATTTCTTTGGCTTTGGGAGCCAGGTTTTCTTGCAACTATTCCATTCTACAGGCCCAAAAGTAGCCACAGACAGTACTGGGTGAATTGGCGTGGCTCTCTTCCAATAAAACTTTGTTTGGGAAGACAGGTGGCAGGCTGAACCTGACTTGTGAGCCGTGGTTTTCTAACCCTAGCCCAAACCAATGGGGATTCACTGGAGCTGGGCCCATTTCAGTCTGCTCAACATCAGGAGGCCATAAGCCAGAAGAAAGAGAAATGGTTTGCTGGGGGGAGGATGGGGGACACGACAGTAAACGTCTCGAAGACAAGAATAGTGTTTCCTTCATCTAGTTCTGTACAGTCTCTAACACAGGGGCTTCTAGCTTAGGCAATGTTCAGTTGAATGAAAACAACCAAAAGGGAGTGTTTATGGAAGGGCATGCAGAACATTTCTCCTGAAACACGATTTAGGATCAGTCGACTCTCCAGAAATGCTTTGGGAAGAAATGTAGTCAGATCAATCAAGTATCTCTCTTCCTACCTGTGGCAGGCAGAAGAACCATCCCCCAAAGATGTCCACGTCCTAACGCCTGGAATCTATGATGACGTCATGCTCCTTGGCGAGGGGAACATTAAAGGTCAGGACGGAATTGGGATCGCTAATCAGGTCACCTTGAGATGGGGAGGTTATATCTGGATTATTCAGGTCGCTCTAGTGTAATCTTAAGGGGCCTTCTAAGGGGAGGCAGGAGAATCAGAGAATTTAAAAGGGATGTGTTGGTGGACACCAAAGTCGGAGATGTGCTTTGAGGATGGGGAAGGGGCCACAAAGGAATGTCACTGGTCTCTAGAAGCTGGGAAAGTCAAGAGAAAGAAAGGATGCTCTCCTAGAGCCTCCCGAAAGGAAGGCATCCAGGGTGCACTCTGAATTTGTATGAGGGAGACCTGTTTTGGACTTCTAACCTCCAAGACTGTCAGGCAATAAATAGGTGTTATTTTAAGCCATTAAGTTTGTGGTGCTCAGACTCCAACAGTGGTTCCCTGGGAACCATCTCTCTGGGGTAGCTCCCCCCATCCCCCATTGAGTCTGCGCTGCCTGGGGCTTACCAGTGGGCAGTGACAGATGAGGTTCTCATCAGCTCCAGACCCAAGCCTCAGGAGGGCTGGGAGGGCCACCCTGCACTTCTGGGGAGTCCGCAGATGCAGTAGATAGAGCTCTGCGGTCCTACAGGGGGGGAAGCTGGTGGAGAGGAGAGACCCCGAGGCAGGCAGCTTGGGGGGGAGGGGGGCCCAGCCTTCTCAGGGTCTCCCTGTAGCCTCCAGGTGACCCCGGACCATCAGACCGCAGCAGCGTGGCAGACCCCAGGCGAGATCAGCTGCGGAGCAGCCCAGCCAGCTGGGTCCACCCACAGAACTGGAGGGATAATAACACGGTTGTTTTAAGCCACTGTCTAATTTTAGCCACCATGAGCTGAGGCCCTGCTGCGGGGACTGCTGGGGAGCCATGGCCTCCTGTCACTGGCCTGAATGTCACCCCCACTTCCAGGATGAAGAAACTGAGGCCCACGGAGGGAAAGCAGCAAGAGCTGCTGATAGATGGGAGAGCTGCGTTTGAACCCAAGCCCGTGCAGCTCCAGAGCCCTAGGACTTGGCACTTCCGGCGCCCGCGCGGCCTGGGCCGCCCATGGGGGCCGCCATGTTGGTTCAGGCGGACTCAGAGCCACGCTCCGGCCCTTTCCTGCTCTTCCTGCGGAGACTCCCCGGAGCAGAAGCAGGATTCCTTACAGTAAGCGAAAACCAAGACTGCGAGAGGAAGTGCAGCCTTCTCCATTACAGGGTTATTCTAGCCCGTAATGGACCTGCGCGCGCTCAGACCCAGCCAGACTGTCTGGAGAGGGGCTGGGAGGGTTTCGGGCCACGCTGTGGCTGCTCCTGGGGTCACGGGCTCGGGAACGCAGAAGTGAGGGGACCACAGAGGGTGTTGCTCCCCGCGGGGGTCTCCGGGAACTGCCACCCCGTACCGCCAGTCAGCCTGGCTAGAGCAGCAGGCGCTGTTTACCTGCCGTCCTGGGGCTTTCCAGAGCCTTCTGCGGCTTCCCCTGGCGGGCAGGGAGGGCCTTCCGGAGCTTAGCACTCCCCTCGGGCCCGGACTCCAAGGTCCGGCGGCTGCCCGTGGTCCTTGCACCCTCTAGTGGCCATGGGGAGAAAAGAGACGCTTGGTGACAGGTCCGCGGAGATGGGGGGAGCTGGGAGGCTGTCCCCGCGGACACTGAAAAGTCAGGCGCTCCTGTCCCTGTGCCACCAGGTGAACAGAAGAGACAATTCAGAAGACCCGAGGGCCCCACTCAGACATGTCTTTTCTGGCTGAATAAATGCTGGTGTCCGCGACCTTATTGAATAGCTTGCTCCAGCCACTTTAGCTGGGAAGGGAATCTTGCTCTCTCAATGTTTTTTCTTAAGACCGTATTATTATTATTATTATTATTATTACTATTTGCAGAGCAGTTTAAGGTTCGCAGCAAAATTGAAAGGAAGCTACAGAGATTTCTCATTCACCCCTGCCCGTACACCTGCACAGCCACTCTCAACACTCCCCCAACAAGCAGAGCATTTGTTACAATGGGTGACCCTCCATGGAGGGTCACATGGACACATCATTGTCCTCCAGAGGCCATTGTTTTCATCAGGGTTCACTCTAGCTCGTGTGGTTTCCATGGGTTTGGACACCCACATGACGACACGGGCCCATCCTTACAGTATCACGCGGACGAGTTTCACTACCCTCAAAATCCCCTATTCATCCCTCCCTCCCTGAACCCCTGGCAACCACCGATCTTTTTTACTGTCTTCCTAGTCTTGCCTTTTCTGGAAGGTCACAGTCAGAATCAGACAGTATGGAGCCTTTTCAGTTTGGCCTCTCTCACTTCGTGATGTGCATTTAAGGTTCCTCCGTGTCTTTTCACGGCTCAATATTTTCATTTTAGCATTAAGTAATATTCCATCATCTGAATGGACAGTTTATCCATTCACCACGTAATGAAGGATGTCTTGGTTGCTTCCAAGTTTTGGCAGTGATGAGTACAGCTGTTCTAAACATCTGTGCGCAGGTTTTTGAGTGGACGTCACTTTTCAGCACATTTGAGGAAACACCAAAGAGCGAGACTGCTGGATCATAGAGCAGGAAGATGTTTCCTTTTGTAAGGATTCTCCAAACTGTCTTCTGAAGTGCCCGTACTGTCTACCGTGTGCATTCCTACCAGAGAAGCAGGTAAGTTCCCGTTGCCCCATATCCTCGCCAGCATTTGACGTTGTCTGTGTTCCAGAGTCTGGCCATGCTGACAGGTATGTGGTGATTATCTCTGTTGCTTTTCTGGTTGTTTTTTCACCATAGACTCGAAGATGCATTCTCATGAGTTAAAACAGGACAAAATCAAAGGAACCCTCAGTTGACTACTAGGAAAGTGTTCTTTAGATGTGTCTGACATGACTTTACCTTTTGCAAGGGGTTCCCCATCACCCAAAGTATTTCCTAATCTGGAGCCCACGGAGCACCAGAGTATCCCCAAATGGGCTTCAGACAGGAAATCTTATGAGTTGTCTATTAAATTGTTTGAGGGATTGGAGGAGGAAGAGTGTCTTCATCAGCTGCTAGTAGGGGGGCTCTGATTCCAGCCCCCTCAAAAGTTTAAGAAAATCACTGAAAATCCTGGTTTCTTAGCATGGCCTCTGCGTCATTCGTGATCCAGCCTGTTCCTACCTCTGATCATCTTCCAAAATCAAGAACAGATAAACAAACAAAAAGTCACCCTCCTTTCTTGACTGTTATAAGAGTGGGGAGAGGACAACCGTGTAAATCAACCGCCACATCTCAGGGGCTTAACACAGTAGAACTGTATTTCCGGGCCTTTGTCCAGCAGGGAGCCCCCTGGCTGTCAGGCCACACCATCTATCAGGGACCTAGGCTCCATGTCTCTGTCCGTCTTGTGACTCTGAGCTCCTTGGCTTCCTCTCCATTTGGCTGGCCAGCAGGGAAAGAGCAAGGAGAGGATCACACACTGGAGGTTTTCGCAGGCCAGGCTTGCAAATGGTTCCCGAGGCTTCTCTTTACATTCTTCCTGAACCCAGCCCCGTGGCCACACTCAGGGAAAGCTGGGAACGTGGTCCGGCCCCACAGGAAGAAGCGGGTTTGCAGAACAGCCAGGCACTCCCTGCCACCCTGGCTGACTCCTACTCATTCGCTCAGCTCACATGTCTTCTCTAGGCAACATTTTCTGACACTATCCCACCACCCCCCACACTCCCACCCCCCTCCTGCCACACACACACACACACACACACACACACACACACACACCCCATGTCTCAGCTTGCCTTGGGTCTGATTCCATTCGATTAACGCTCCTCAAACTTTAACGTGCGGTCCAATCACTGTGGGACCTTTGAGGAAATACAGATTCTGAGTTAGGGAGTCTGGGGCGGGGCCTGGGATTCTGCATTGCTAACAGGTGTCCAGGTGATGCCTGGTGCTGCTGGTCCACGGCCTGAACTTGGACAAGCAAAGAGTCATTTGCCTCTTATCTTGTGTCCATACTACCCCGTGATTTCCTCCATCAAATCACTGTGTTGTTGACATGGTTCATTCCCGGGGCTGTGTCCCAGGCTCCCTGAGACCACGAAGCTGAATCTGTTCATTGCTGGACTCCTCCAGTGCCCAGCACAATACCTGGCCCAGCGCAGGAGCCCAGGGAATGCTGTGGCGGGAATGACAGATGAGTCTCTTCCTTTGTAATAGAGCTTCCCCCTCCTAGTCCCCTGGCTGAGCCACAGTGAGGCTGGGGGACAATTTAAAATTGCCAAATTGGTCGGTGGCAGAGCTGGCCCCTCAAGGTAGTCTATGATGCTGGAGAAACTAGTGAAAGACCCTCTGCTCGGGATCCCAGGTGGGCTTTGCAGCAAGCTGCCCCTCCCAACTGCGTTCGCCATCCCTATTCCAGAACTCTGCTTCTGACAGAGCATCCTCTGGTCTCAAGACACTGGGTTTCTGATTTCTGTTGTTACAGCAGTGACTCTGCCCCCAGAAGGGGTTCCCTGCTCCTCCTGCTCATTGGGGGAAAGCCTTTTGGTTTCATATACTGTCTAGGCCACTTTCCTCAGAAGCAGACCCACTGACAAAGATTTATGGACAAGCATTTTATTCAAGAGGGGCTCTCGGGAGAAACCAGTAAGGCCATCCCATGCTTAGGGCTTGTGGTTCTGGCCTCACATTCCTTGGGTTCAAATCCCAGGTCTACCTTGGGTCGGACACAAACTCTCCTAGTCAAAGTCCAGTGAGGGTGAAATGAGCTGATGTGTGTGAAGTACTTAGCTTGTGGTGAAGTACTTAGCTCGTGGTGAAGTACTTAGCTCGTGGTGAAGTACTTAGCTCGAGAAGTTGAGCCCTCTTTCCATTTAACCCTTCAAAATTGCAGGGGTTAGGGGCACTGACTCCCCAAAAGTCAAAAATCAGCATCTAACTTGACTCCTCCAAAACTTAACTACTAGTAGTAACCTCCTGTTGACTGGAAAGCCTTCCCATACCACGGTCAATGAACACGTATTTTATTTGTTATTTGTACTGTATGGTGTATTTTTGCAATGAAGTAAGCTAGGGAAAAGAATGTTATGAAGAAAATCATAAGGAAAACACATTTCCAGGACTGAACTATATTTGTTGGGAAAAAAGAAATTCACGCATAGGTGGACCCGAGTAGTTCTAACCGTGTCATTGAAGAGCCAGCTCTCTGTGGTAGGGGACGCTGCTGTCCTTGGAGCATAGGCAGAGAAGGGGCTTGGAAGTCAGACGGACCTGCTGTCAGCCGTGTGGCCTTTGCTTCCTGAGCCTCAGTTTCTTTGTCTGTGAAGTGGAGCTGAGTAGAATTTCATCGAGGCGCTGTGTAGAAGTGAGCACAGTGCTTGATGTGCACTCAGAACGTGGCAGTTACTTCGCTTGAAGGTGAATTGGTGTGCAATAGAGGGCATATGTTTTAAGGGTATCTGTTGGTGAGCTCGACATATACACCTGCAACAGCAGTGCCTCGATCAAGAAGGTGAGCATCTTCGTCGCCCCCTCATTTCCTCGTGTCCTTTGTGACCCTCCCTCCCCCTCTCCCCCCCCACCCCACGCCCCCACCACCTGTCTCCAGGCAACCACTGGCACCTGTCTCCAATGAGGGAGAAAGGAAAACACAGCAGAAGTGTTTGCACTGGGAGCTGCGAGTCTCCCCAGTAGGGTGGCAGCTCACACCGGTATTAGGGCTGTGGAAATGTACATTGTCACATTCTCTGAGGTTCCACAGACATTAGCCTGCCTTGAAGTAGGTGTGTTGGAGAGAGAGAGAGACAGCACCAAGTGCAGGGGCCTCCAGGAGAGCATCTCTGCTTAACCAAACCATCTGTAACACACGTATCAAGGAACTGCAAACCGGCTTCGAAGTCTAGAGGGGAAAGTCAAACATGTTCTCCTTCTTCTTCCCCCTCTTTTTCTTCTCCTCCTCCTCCTCCTTCTTCCTTTTTTGGTGGGCAGCAAAGCAAAGTTCATTGAGCGATAGTATAAAGCTCCCAAAGAGGAAGGGGACCGGAGAGGGTTGTCCTTAAAGGTGTTCTTGATGTGATCTGTTTCACGCTAAAAACTCATCCGCCTTGTCTTTGGAGACAGAGAGGACTTTTTCCCTTGATAGCGGTGGGAATTAGTAGCAGGCAGAGGTTAAAGCAGGGTCCCTACTGAGCAAGGAGCCCCGTGCAGGACTCAACCCCAGGATCCTAGGATCATGACCTGAGCCAAAGGCAGAGGCCTAGAGACTGAACCACCCAGGCACCCCATAACCTACTTTATGTTCATATCTGCATTGATAAGTGCCCAGAAGGATATACACCAAAATGTCACTAGTGCCCATACATCTGGCAAGATGGAATAGGAAAATGGGAGGAAAACGTTGTATTTCTTCATTGTTTGGATATGTTTCATTGAACAAGTACTATTTTTGTAATGAAAATTTTCCTGTTATAAACACTGCCCCCGTGTCATTAAGTATTTGAGGAAAACACGGTTTTCAGTGACTTGCATGGTATTTGAAGGGTTGCATTCAGGTTGGGGACCAAATCTACTGTCCATCTACTCACCTGTTTGTGGCATGAAACTGCCAGATCTCCAGGGCAGGGACCTTGGGCCATTCATTCTGCAAGGCCAGGAACAGAGAGCAGGCCCATTCAGGAATTCTGGAATGAATGCGCAGAGGAGGGTGAGGGCTGTCTGTGAGAATGTGGCTAAGAGAGCTGGCTTGGCATCCACGTTGCTTGCATTGGAACTTTGGGTGTTTCTCAGGCGGGTCACTTAGCCTCCCTGGGAGTGTTTCCCACCTAGAGAGTACAGAATAGCAATAGTTGTCTACTTCACAGGGATGTGCCGAGGATTTTTTTTTTTTTTTAAGATTTTATTCATTCGTTTGTCAGAGAGAGAGAGCACAAGCAAGGGGAGTGGCAGGCTCCCTGCTGAGCAAGGAGCCCAATGTGGGGCTCCATCCCAGGACCCTGGGATCATGATGTGAGCCAAAGGCAGGTGCTTAACTGACTGAGCCCCCCAGGAAACCCCCAGGCATCTGCAATTTTACCAAACTCTCTGGATGATGCGGAAGTTTGAGAACCTCTGATTAAGAACAA